>JAAEAF010003987.1:0-18964 GCA_011037195.1 Triatoma infestans | reverse complement strand
GGGGCCAGAGCCCTTTTGCGGAGTTAGCGACTAAGTATTCTTAGAAGAAATCAAGAAGAAGGAGGTGGCGAAAAGAGGTCGTCTCTGGAACACCATCCCGGGACTGAGGCAGGCTCTAGTCAGGAAAGATCGAAAGCCTGCATCAGTCTGAGTAAGAACAAGATCAGTATCCTTACGGGACACTGCAGACTCAGGGGACACCTAAGGAAGCTCGGCTTAGAAGATCATGGCACATGCAGATTCTTTGGGGAGATCGTGGAAACTCCGATACATCTCCTCACTGACTGGATGCCGTCATTCAAAGAAGATTTAATTGTCTGGGTTGTTACCAAACAGGGGAGGAGGAAATATCCACCCTAGATTCCTCCAGGATCTTGGGATTCCTAAGGGGGCTCAATACCTACGAAGTAAAAATTAGTAAAAAAATTCTAAACTAGTTTTTTTCAAAGAAATAATTAGCCATTCACAGTGTAAAAGTAGAAGTAAAGGTGTCAAATTTGGGCGTGGTCAACATGATAATTGTAAATTTCTGATTGGCCGAAAGGGAACCCACATTTCACATCTTCTCTTCTACACTGTGATTGGCTAATTATTTCTTTGGTAAAATAAGTTTAGAATTTTTTGATTAATTTACAAATAAAATAAAAAATTTTTTATTAAAAAAAAATGCAAAAAATAAAGTTATTTCTAATATAATATTATTATTATTGTTTTTATTATTGCTGAGCACACTCTTAGCCACCGTACCTAGCGCATAGCACCAAAACCGTTGCCAAAAATGGTGCACTTGGCCTTATCTACAAGGTAGATAAGTTACCGTCCCTGCCACGGGGAGGTGGACCTCTACTTATCCGTCTAGTCCTTCTTATTACCGCAACTTCTCAAGCGAACTCCACAAAGTCTTAGAAATTTCTAGCACTCAATACTGTACAGTCTCCCGGCCATACCTCTCCCCTACTTATCAGCTTGAATTCCATATGGATTCTCGCCTCGTCGAGGAGGACGCCGGAAGAGAACGTGATGCACCGTATCCCGTTCACCGCATTCGCAATTAGGGGAATCTTTCAGTCCCAGTTCATGGAGCTTAGAATTGAACTCCCCATAGCCCGTGAAGTATTGCGTCCGGTTTGGGACAGCTCCAGCCATCGTATCGACAGTCTGTGATGCAGATTTGGGAAGAACTCATATATGGTTCTACCTTTTTCTGCTTCATCCCATCGCATCTGCCACTTCCCAATCTCATACTCTCGGATCATTTTCTTTACTAGTGCAGGAGGCATCTGACCGGACAACTCCTGACCATCAAGGACAATTCTTCCCCCTTTCTTGAACTTATGGGTAAGGGCCCCATCTCCGCGAGGAGATCTAGCGCAGCACCCCAGCGATTCAACCGGTAAAGAGACCGTGGACGGAAAGTCGCATAGCCGTGTTACGAGCACAAAATCGGCCTCTGGCATCCGTACACCGAGTGTCGCTGTACGACCGCTGTCAAACCTTTAGGCCCCAAAAGACAGCTGCGTACGCTGCAACTTCTCCATCCCTCCCTTATAGAGGTCAGAGTTACGCAGGCTAAGCCCCACTCACCACGGGCTACTCTTTTGATTCCCGGGTACAAGTTGAGACCCCTTGAGGCCACCCGCTGAATATGGGGCTTAAAAGAAAGCTTCTAATCTACAGCACGCCCAGGTACTCAAACTGGGTTACATGGACTATTCTTTGTTCGTCTACCCTGATCCAGGGAGGACGACTGGGATGAAGTTTGCCCTTCATGAGCATCACTTTAGACTTCTCTAACGAAATCTGAAGCTTCTCCCCTTGACACCATTGCTTTATTCGGGACACAACTGCGCTCGCAGACGCTCCTCTAACTCCCGACGAGAATCTCCATGGACAACTATTGCCAAGTCGTCTGCGTATGCAACCGAGTCACAGTAATCCATATTCTCTATATGCTCAAGCTATTCATCCTTAACTAGGTTCCACAGGAACCGGCCCACCACCGAGCCCTGCGGACAACCCTTGGTTATTGGCCTTGAAATCTCGGCAGCTTGAGTCACTAGCACCGCCACCTTTGGGTGAGGTAGCTTTGAACTAATCTTAGAAGATTTGGTGGACAATCTCTTCTTTTGAATGACTCCAGTACAGTCAGCCACCAAACATTGCCAAAGGCCCCAGCGAAGTCCAGAAATACTGTGAGGACGTACTTATGCCCACTGCCACGCACCAATTCAAGGATTCAAGGATTGTAAACAATACCCCAGTGATCTCTATTACCTTCTGATTCCACGAACTCCCGCCAGCTTGAGGTCTTAGCCTGATATAACATAAAATTAATATGAGCTATACAGAAAAAATTCAGAATTTTCATTCATTGTTGAAAAAGGAAGCAAAAGAGAATTAGGCAAAAATGTAAGATCATCCGCCATTTTGTATTTGATCGTTTATACTAACTGGAACAAAATGAAATTTGTGTTACAACACCCACAAAAATTTCTCCAATGAATTCCCAATATTCAGTTAAAAAATTTTGGTTAGACCTGGAGTTTTGAGCTATTCATAATACTGTCCTCAATTTTATGCAGGTAGCACAGTTCACATATTATTGAAAGAATACTTTGAAGATGGTAATCTACATATTATGGGCTAATTCAATCAAAATATAGTTTCTTGCAACAACATAAAAAAACGGAATCGAACTAATTATTAGTTCAATTAAACAAATAAATTATTAGAAGAAGAAGCGTTATATATTAGAGTTCGATAAACTAGAGACAATGTAACTATGGAAACTGGAGTAAGAGATAGTCATGCGAGTGTTTCACATCAGAATTTTTGTTTTAGATACGATATGTAACAAATATGTGACATTGTATGTTATGCAACCTCCTATAAAAGTTCTAGAAATAATGTAATTTGCTGAAAATAAATTCAAATAGAACATGTTCTCCTTTTTAGAAGATACCGCAATGGAGCGGTACTATCACAATCTTCTGTAGTGGACGTTCATTACCGATTCTGCAATATCAGCGCTGCGCTAATTTCAGATGAGTTCTTAACCCCCTTTGACCCCCTCACACATACAGTACGAATGGGTACAACTTTAACTTGCTCCAAATGCCATGGCTAGCTCCCTCCAAGAGATAGCAAAAATCTTATCCAGCAATTACAGGATTTAATTCAGTCCTAAATCAATATATGAAGAGCCCAACAAGCATTTAATTAGTCAAAAAGTTTGAAAATAGCTTTCAAGAGCTTACTAACTATTATCAAGGAGTCAATAACATAACCTTCAAAGAGTTACAATCAAGCAAGTACTCCAAGAAGTAATCAGATATGTAGGGGTTTTAGTGAACCAGTGAACCCCCACCACACATCCACTCTAGCGGAGAGAAACAGCCCCTCTCGCACAGAGAGGAGAGGCTCGGCCAGTATATATATATGAGAGAGAGACAGTCAAGAAAATCATTCAGATAGAATTCTGTTCAATTCAGTCTTACACATCAGACATCATTCTGTTGAAAGATTCACACTCCGTACATATCATTTTAGCCACGTCAGTCTGACAGTTCAGTTCAGTTCTAAATTCTAAAGTGTAAAGTCCCTGGCAGTCAGTTATATATATACATATATCAATTATATATCTTATACCTATATTAAGGTGTTATTTATCACTCATCATCGACAACCAACATCTCCTCACAACACCCTTACAGATATTTTCACTCAGCTCTTTTCCAAAAGTTCTTTTATAGCTCAGAGAGTTCTCATCAAGCTAGTCAAACTAAGCTAATGAATCGAATGTTTTGAACAAGCAAGAACTGTAACTGCCATTTTCCATTGCAAATAACCAAGATCATCACTCTACACTCGGCCACTCTGACTTCTCTCTCTTATACTCTTTTCCACTCACACAGTAAATAAATATAATTATTTATTTATATATGCATTTATTTATTACTTGCTTATAAATACAATTTGTAGCAAGGGGTTTGACCTAAACATGACTGGCCTAAACTGACTGGCAGAATATATAAGCAAACAGAATTTTTTTTTTTTTTCCCAAGATGCACAATAGCTGAGGTCCTTTGCACCAAACAGAATATTTTAAATAATACTAAAATCAAATAAAAATACATAAATATCAAATTCTTAATTAATTATTAGCCGAACAATTTCTTTGATCAAGAAAAAGTAAGTAAGTAATAAACCTTAATTTAATTATGAGATTTAATTCAGTTACAAGTTGCCCAATATTCAAAATTTTCTAAACATACTATCTTCTGTGAACTGTGAAAGGTAGAAAAGAAAAGGTAGCTAAAGGATAGAAATGAGTAACTAAGGGTCAACTTAGCGGGAGTAAAACGGATCCTCAGACTTAATGAGGGATTATACACCTATATTACTGAATATATTGAAGGGAAAAATTCGAATTACAAATGCTATTGGGCTAAAATATTTAATAAAGCAAGCAAAAGGAGTATGACTATGCCTAATATACATAAATGGCTATCCATGTGAGATAATCGCCAAGGGAACTAGAATGCAAAAGGGTAGGAATACAATCTCTACAAAGTTGGGCACAATATCCTGGGTCAGCGAGGTCATTCGCAAACGCACCTCTACATAACAACACACTAGCACAACTTGCAGATAAACCTTGATTTAGACACGGGTCATTTCTCCTGAATGTTGCCATGGTAACAGCGTTATTACCTGACGTCTAACCATAGTTCACCAAGATGAAGAAAGCCTTTCTTGTCCTTATTCACCCTATTTAGTGCAACACCAGCATAAACCTTTGAAGGTCATCAGATCTTAATCCTAACAAAATTGGTTAATAATTCTTTTTCTCCCATATTCCCTTCTTGTTTCAGAGAAATATTTTAGTCACCTTTTGGAACAAAGTAATTCAAAATGTTAAAGACAAAATTTTGTTCAATTACTTAAAAAAGAATAAATCTACAACATTTCTAGTAGGAAATGTCGAGTAATGATCTTTTCATGGTAAGGGATAAAAATTACAAACTTAAAATTAAATAGTCATCTCCTTTTGTGGAATTAGTAGTACTAAATTCAAACTTTATTCATCCTTCAAAACTGAAGTGAATCATTGATTGTGTAATGGTGATCCGAATCATTAAAGATTCAGAGGATCCGAAGAGGATGTTTTATAATTTTTGGTCCAGACAACCAGAATCATAACCCTAGTTAGTTTCCTACAATCCAAAATAAGAGACTTACTTAGCTGTTAATCCCTTCGAAGATTTCTATTTTCTAATCTCCAAGTCAAACAACAAATTTATGTTGTATTTAATTTACAACTGTATTTAAAGAAGTTCTCAGGTGACCATCTTTATTTAGCTGAAGTTCTTCAGTATATCTCTCAAGGTAATCCGTTCTCTTCTTAATTTAATTCTACAATGCTAAGGATTCTGCTCTCAATAAAAATCTGAACATGATGAATGAAAATCAAATTTATATAGGCCTAAATTGGTTAATTTTCATTATATATACTACTCATCTAATTCACCAATATTCTTGTTCTTCCGGCAAAGATCCTTGGCTCTCTCTCTCAAGCATTTTCTCCCATAAGATTTATACAATATCATTGTTGACAATTAAATGTTACAAATAAAAGCGATAGATTTATATCTGAATAGTTAACATTCCAAGTTTTAAGAAAAAAATTTTTACAGTCGTTTTTAGAGGACTTGTCCATAAACCTCCACAAAGCCATAATAGTTCCTTTCACATTGCGCCACAAGTTGGAAGGCCTTAGGCCTCCATTACTTGGGCACACTCCGATTCCATTTGCGACGGAGGCGAAGTTACTTTCGACCGAAGACTCACTTGGAATCAACACATTGACAAAATTTTTCACAGAGCCGATGCGTCATTTAATAGATGCAGACGGCTTTGTGGGAGAAACTGGGGCTTGCGCCCAAGTTTGTCACTATGGATCTACACCAGGATCATCAGACCCATGGTTACATATGGGTCGGTAGTTTGGTGGACCAAAACGTTGCAGAAGGGGGCAGTGGAAAGGCTCGGTGGGATCCAAAGGCGAGCATGCCTTGGTTCCACGGGGGCCATGAAGACCACCCCGACTGCGGCGTTGGAAGTCCTCCTCAATCTGCCACCACTACACATTCTCGTTCTAGGCGAAGCCAGAATGGCAATACATAGGCTCCTGCAGCAGCCGCCTCCCATCACCTCTAGGCATGATCGTAATAACCAGAGGTTGATTGAGGAAATCAAGGCGGACTACCTTCTGGGGATGCCAACGGATAGGATGGTTTCCAAGTATTTCTTCGAAAGGAACTTCCATATTGTCATACCGAGCAGAGGCGAATGGGGCTGCGACCCACCCCTGTTCGGTAACTTGATCTGGTATACAGATGGATCCAAAACTCCGACTGGGGTCGGAGCTGGGGTCTACGGGGGCAGGCCCAAAGTTAAAATTAAGGCCAGCCTAGGGAAGTACGCCACGGTCTTTCAGGCTGAAGTCGTGGCGTTACAACTCTGCGCTAGGGAGATTATAAGGCAAAGGATAGTGGGTAGAAGAGTGGCCATATACTCCGACAGTCAGGCAGCCCTGAAGGCACTTTCCTCACACCAAATAGTCTCAAGACTGGTGTGGGACTGCCTACTTGCCCTCACTGAGGTGGGTACTCGGAATAAAGTGACACTCGCCTAGGTATCGGGACATGCGGGGTTCCTGGGCAATGAGAGGGCGGATGCCCTAGCGAGGGAGGGCTCGCAGGATACCTTTATAGGCCCCGAACCCTTCTGCGGCTTGTCCAGGAGCCTCATCCAAACTTCTATCAAGGGGTGGATAGAAGATCAGCGTCTGCGTTGGTGGGAGGACAGAGGCAGGCAAAGCTCTTCATTAAAAGACATTTGCCTAAATTTACCAGAGACCTACTGAGCCAGACCCGAAGGGATATAAGGATAATAGTGGGTCTACTAACAGGACATTGTAGGCTGAATAGACACATGCACCACCTACAACTTGCGGATAGTGCGGCATGCCGATTCTGCAAGGTAGAGGAGGAGACCCCGGCGCACATCCTTTGTGAGTGCGCCGGCCTGGCGAGGATTAGGTTTCTTCAATTGGGGACGGGCAATCCCGAAGCTGAAAGCTTCAGGACGGAGCCGCTCTCAGCTTTGCTAGGATTGATTAGGAGGGCAAGGCTGGGGGCTGTTCTGTAATTTAAGGGGATCCACAATAGACCTCAATTTGTAGGTCGCAGTGGAATGAGGCTCCCCCCCCCGATTCTATTCTATTCTAGAGTAAAAATTTCAAAAACTCAAAAACCTATTCTGTACATTTGGAATTCTGGCAATACTTCTAATATGTATTAATATTATATACGTGGTTATATAGAAGCTTAGCTTAGCTACGGTTGCACACACACACACTCATACTTACAGATTATTCGCTAAAATATTTTATCCGAATTCAAGGGACATGTATTTCCGTGAAAACTCAATTTCTAAAATTCGATACGATCGCAGTTCTTCCTCTGACTAGAAGTAAGAGAGAGTAAAGTGAACGAAAATTCAATGAAGATACGTAGGAGTGCCTGTTCCAATGCTACTGAAAACATCAATTCTCAAATCTGTCTCAGAAAGTGGAATTATTGTAGCAATTCCTTGTATGGAATAAGAATTGTTTTCAGACCTTCTAGATTTTGTTGTATTGGTTCACAATGATTTCTGTCTTCTAATGCAAAAACTCATACAAATAGCCTCTCATAATAAATAACTATATAGAGAAGGGAATAGCTAAGTGGGTAGCGTAATGGACTCCCACGTGGAGGACCCGGATTCGAGTCCAGCTTGCTACCCTTAGATTTTTTCTTCCTAGGAGCCTCTACAGCTCACTGTCCGGTGATAGACAGTGTTGTCTGTAACGAGAGAACACTGTCCGGAAGCCGGCAGTGCGCTGAGAAGGCTGCGGTCGCCAATAACCATATATGTTGACGCCCTTAAATTAAAAAAAAAAAATCTGATGTGAAACACTCACAAAAACTTTCTCCTTTAAAACTTTCAAAATCGTAATTGACAAATTTTATAGTAAGTGTACCAAATTTAATGAAATTCGTCGAAAACTGAAAAAAAAACTGTTCAGTAAAACCGCACTTCCGTTTTACTTATTTTCTTTTAAATTCGGAATTTCGGTCATCTATTTATTTCTAATTAATTTTGTTTGAATGATAGAATTGTATAATCAACTATAATAGCACTTTAGAGACAAACCTAACCCCACCTCTCCCCCAGAAGTGCCCTTAAATGAATTTTCCCAGAGAAATGTTTTAGATAAAAGTTGTGGATCTTTGTATTTTGTAGTTTATTTAAGAAGTTTCAAGAAAATCTTCGGAGCCATCGCGAAAAAGTGAAAAAAATCATTTAGTAAAGTGATGAAGTAAACGCACCGGTTATCCGATTTTTTTGAAACTCGGAATTTCAACAACATATTCAATTCTAATTAACATTATTTAGATGACAGATTTTTCTAATAAACTGAAATAGCACTTTAAATGAAAACCCAACCTCACCCCTCCCCCATAACTTCCCTTAAATGAATTTTCCCAGAAAAACATTTCAAATCAAAGTTATAGCACTTTGTATGTGTAGTTGATATACCAAGTTTGCAAGAAAAATCGTCGTCGAAGCCATTTTTGAAAAAAAACGCAAAAAAAATAAAAAAAACAAACTAGTAAAGTGGTACTTCCGGTTGAGGAATTTTGACAGATAACTGTCAGATGCCATGGTGAAACCTAAACGGAATATCAAGTTTCAACTTTCTACGGTTTTTCGTTTTTCAGCTATGCTGTTCACTCATACACACACACACACACACACACACACACACACACAGTCACACACACAGACCATTTGCTAAAAACCACTTTTTTGGACTCAGGGGACCTCAAAACGGATATTACGGTGAAAATTCTATATCAAAAATTTGACACGATTACAATACTAAAAGAAAAAAAAAGAAAAAGTAACCATAACTATAGAGATAGTAGTAAATACTAAAAAATAAGAAAAAACTGATTTTTATGAAAATGTCAAAATTTGAAAATATTTTATGGTTTTTGGGCTGCGTCATAGCAACTTTTATTGGTAAATGGTTCTTTTTTTTTCTTTTTTTTCCTGTAATAATAACAGTTTGAATTCGAAATTGGATAAAACACCGATAAAAATATAATCCCCCCCCAAAAGGTCAAATAATAATTAATTTAAACATGATTTTTGACAATAATATTGAGGTAACAGGTTCGACTGTCTCCGTAAACGTTCGGCACTCAATCGGGATTGAAATGTTCCATTCACTCCCACTCTATCAAATATAAGTGTCGTTAAATTACGTTACTTTACATTTCATTCAGATTACTATCCTCCCACAAAACAGTTTCAATGTTATGTTTTGTATCTTTTGAAAAAAAAAAATAAAAAAAAAAAAAGATTATAAGTTTATCATTACAACTCAAATGAAAGAATTCAAGAAAACAAACTCATATGAATCATTTCATAAATTTGTTCCAAATATTGTAAGTTATTTGAAATAAAGATTTTCTGTGATCGATTCTCGACCATTTCTTTAGTTATTAATAATCCAAATAATTATTGCAGTTCACCAGAAGGAATTAGAAATTAGATAAAATACGTATATAGCAGATTTTGGTATAAAGATTAACAGGTATAAAGATCATGCGAGCTTTTAAAGGGAAATAGGAGGTGGAGAGTTTAGCTAAGAAGATTTCTAAGGATTTTGTCCTGCCACTCAAGCACACTAAATCATCAAAAATGTTTATAAAAGGAATCCTTCCTTTAGAAGTCTTTGTAATGGTCATGCAATGGCTTAAAATGTCTAACAGAAAAAGCAGACCAGCAGTTTCTTTCCAAAGATACATACCACGATAAACAGCAGCATATTGATTAATCCAGTTTCTTTTAGGACTGAATTTACAAGACAGTATTTACATGGTTTCAGTATAATACTCGTAGGTTTGTCCTTGTAGTCATGAATATGTTCAAATATCAGCTGTTTGATATATGACCGCCCAGTGCTAGAGATCAATTGAGTCGAATTAATCAAACATATCTTATGTTCTCGGGATAATCATTTCAGAAAAGGAAGAAATCCTAGTTTGCAAGCAATATTTGAACATATTTTTTAATTTTATTAATAACATTAACTAAGCAGAGTTATATCAGTGTCTAACTATTTCTTTCGTTCTTCCGTATTTTTATTTCGTTTCGGCACCATGAAAAAATTGTTTCAATGAAAAGCTATTTCAGTCAGATATTGATTTAATTTGTTTTATTTTATTACTTTTTGTAAATGGGTATTTATAATATATTAATTATTACATTATACATTACATATATGTAGGTGTGTTTAGATAGCAATTTTTTCCGAAGTACTTTAATTTTTGTCTTTTTAAGGACTGCGCCGTCTAGAGGTGAAAAGATCAGTAATAGCCGGGTTAGATTTGATGTTTTATATCTAAGAAGATGTGCTAGAGTGGTCACAACAGAAAATTCTTGCACGGTTGGGGCTGTAAAAAGATGGAGAAGAAGATTAGCTGAAAAACTGTCTTATGAGAAATTCCCTAACATGGTCGGAAAAGAGCTAATCCAGAAAGAATTGGTAACAAGACGTCGAAAAGATCATTTTTTTTATTAGGCTGGATAACTAGCTATCAAGATTCAGCCGACTATGTTGCCTTAATCCACTAGTAATAACAACGAACTAATCTAACAGCCAGTGTAATTCATACAGACTGTGAGTTTCTAGAAAGCCATAGAGAAGGCTGTTTTAGATTCCATATTCCATAGTCACAAAGCAAGACTTAGAGATTAATGTTTAAGCAATGATTTCTAAGAATATCTCAGCGTGTTGCATGATGAAGAGAGCTGACCACCCATTATGGCTCCCTGCTGGTATCCCAGCGTAAAAACGTGAACCATTACATACATTTCGTTGAAGTGAACTCTCTACACGAACTTGGTGAATTTGCTCTGACGATGGATGAATATCCGAAACATGTACTATGCATACATTACCCCCACATAATGAGGAGCCTTAAAGAGGAGAAATAGTTGACGGTGCAAATATTTGGGTTTAACATGGCCAACTCAATCTTATAACTATACATACCTATGCTTACATACATATTGTAAACTTAACAGACGACAACATTATAAGCACAAAGAACTGACTTCAAGAAAGCCATACAATCAGTGACGGCTGGTACAAGTGAAATGCATAAATAACTAATATAAATAAAAATTAATTTTTAAATAAACAACAATAATAACGTAACAATCTTTGCAACATTATTATTTAAATACCATTATTAAATCCGTCTTTAAAAAAAGAATTATTTCATCAATCGTTGCTTGATTTTGAACCCTACTAGTATCGCAGTATCAAAAAATGGTCATATTCGGTTATTTCCGACAAGCTTCGTTTGACTTAATAATGTGACCCAACTAGTGCTATTTTAGCTGCTCGCCGGGCAGTTGATTGTAATTGGTAGAAGTTATATTACCAAATATATATATATATATATATTTCTATTGTGTTCGTTAAAGGTTTAACGGTCAATTTTTTTTTTATTCAATAATATTATTTTTTATAGTATAAAAATGTACAATTAAATAAATATTATTTTATAGATTTATTTGTAGAAGATAAGTATTAGTGCTGGATATTAAAAAAAAAAAATTTAAATGTTCTCAATTGACATTAACCGGAAAAATTGAAATAAAAAACAAAGCTCGTTCAATACCTAACATTATAATTCAGCAAATAGAATTTAAGTTATTCAAAAATTTTTTGACTCGAAGAATGGATTTTATATTCAAATAATTTAATTTTTTTCTTATATAAGTTATTTGAGAAATCATGTTTTTGTATAACAAAATTCAAAATTAGAGCACCGTACCTAGCGCATAGCGCCAAAACCGGTGCCTATGGTCACTTAGCCTTGCCGACATGGTAGGCAAGTGTTCATCCCTGGCACGTCGAGGCGGACCTCTACATATCCGTCTAGTCCGGCGCATTACCGCTATTCTCGAGCAAACTCAACGAAGTCTTTGAAGTTATCAGCACTTTTCATTAACTCTTTACAATCTCCCGGCCAGTTCTCTCCCCTTCTTATCAGCTTGAATTCCATATGAATTCTTGCATCGTCGAGGAGAGGATACCGGAAGAGAACGTGATGCACTGTATCCCGTTCACCGCATTCGCAATTCGGGGAATCTTTCAATCCCAGCTCGTGGAGCTTAGAATTGGCCCGTAAAATATTGCGTTACGGTTTGGGATAGCTCCAGCCATCAATTCGACAGTCTGTGATGCAAATTAGGGAAGAACTCGTATGCGATTCTCCCTGTCTCTGTTTCATCCCAGCGTCTTTGCCACTTCCCAATCTCGTACTCTCGGATCTTTTTCTTTACAAGAGCTGGAGGCGTCTGTCTGGGCAGTTCCTCACCATCAAGGACAATCATTACCCCTTTTTTATACTTATGGGTAAGGGCTCTCATCTCTACAAGGAGATCAAGCGGCAACACACCAGCGACCACTGGTAAGGAGGCCGTGGATGATGTCGCATAGGCCCTTGTTACCGAGCACAAAATGGCTCTTTGCATTCGCAAAAGAGTGCCGCTGCACGACTGCATGTCAAGCTTATCAGCCCAACAGGCAGCTGCGTACGCTGCGACATTCTCTATTACGCCCCTATAAATGGTTAGGGCCACGCCAGTCTTCAGCCCCCACTCACCACGGGCTACTCTTTTTATTCCCTGGTACAAGTTGAGACATCTGGAGGCCACCCACTGGATATGGGGCTTAAAAGAAAGCTTCCAATCCAGCAGCACGCCCAGGTACTCAAACTGGGTCACATGGACTATTCTGTGATCGTCCACCCTTATCCAGGGAGGAGGACTGGGATGAAGTTTGCCTTTCATTAGCATCACTTTAGACTTCTCGAACGAAATCCAAAGCTTCTCCCCTTGACACCAATTCTTTATTCGGGTTAGTACAGCGCTAGCACGCTCTTCTAACTCCCGACAAGAATCACCATGAACGACTATTGCAAGGTCGTCAGCGTATGCAACCGAGTCACAATAATCCATATTCTCTATATGCTCCAGCAGTCTATCCATAACCAAGCCCCACAGGAACGGGGCCCACCACCGAGCCCTGCGGACAACCTTTAGTTATTGGCCTTCAAATTTCGCCGGCTGTTTTCATATAACAGAAAATATTTTAAAAAATATCCATGTGAAGTTATTTTCAATTAAACTGATTCATGCAGCACCACCACTTGCAAACTTCACGGGCCGCCACTGCATACAATACTTTAACACTAATTTAGCTGTTTGATTAAAGCCGTGTAACTACAGTATTCTTTAAAACGTTTAGTTATTTAAATAATTTATAATCTTATCTTATTTATTACGTATATACAATTTCGATACAGGCTGAAAGGTTAATCAGCATTATGTGAGATTTTGCTATAAAAGAAAAGATGAAGTACAATCTTAAAGAAAAGATGTTATCCTGTTGTTTTTCCTTCTCATTGTTTCTTCTTGTGTATTAATCTTACAAATGGTTGAGGGGGCTGCAAGCATTGTCTTTCTGTTTTCATTGTCTCAGGAGTTAAATCTGAAATAAGTCCAATGGATTACTTCTTTTGTATAGAGGTGCCGCTAATCAGATTAATTATTGTATTCTTCTAGTATTTTTTTATTATTATTATTTGTCACATAAAAATAAATTATAAATAAGTTGGTATATCATTACAATTATGTAACTGATAGCAAAAAATAGCTAATGACAATCTCAAATATAAGAAGACGATCTCAACTTAAAATGGATTTGATCTAATCTAGTGTTTGTGACACTCATTCGACGTAGATGCTCTAGGTAAAAGATGAGCCCATAGTACACCCCAGGCTATTATTATCTTCCAGATCTTCTTATTCATGAAATTCCAGGTGATTTCAGTGATATCTTTGATTCGATGTTAAGTTCCATACAAATTCTGCTCCAAAATTAAAAAAAACAAATTTCGAATAAAAGAATCAGCCCGCTGCATTTAAACAATGAAAACGTTCGGACTCTTTTCCTATTTCGAAGTCACTGATTTTCAGTGGTATCTTTCCAGTGATCTGAAAGTGCCTCTTTACCCATAGTTAGAGAGAAGAGATAGATAGTTAAAGAGAAGATAATGTTTACCATCTCCTATGGCAGACAACGATGAGGAGGTTATCAGGAATGGAAATAAAATGAAATTTAATTGGGTATCTTCTCTCTTTGTCTTTTGAAAAAAGTTTGCGCATGTTTGTCACCATATTTCGCGTTGTAATTTCTTACATTGTTATGGAATGAAATTGTACAGAAATAGGGTGCGATTTCTTTATTGCTGAAAAGTAGAATTACGATGTACTCGTATATAAGAACACTTCAGACTATCCCAGACAATTAAATAAAGAATTTCCCCTCTCGGGGTGAAGTTTTAGGATCCATCGGAGGGAATAAGCAAGGCAGCAGACAAGAAAGAGTTGAGATACTCGGACAATTACAGACAGAGACAGGTTGGAAAGGATGCTTTACCCCCCCCCCACCAATTGCGGTCCTTAACTATGGATTAATGTTGCAATTAATTTCCGCAGGACAGCTGTTACCTGCTGTGATATTTGATTAAATTTAGACTAAATGGGAGTATAGGCTTTTTATTTTTTTTTTTAATTACTTTAACTCTATAACCGTGAGGTGAAAAATTGGTGTGTAATCATTTTCAATTTTCTTCTATTAGTTAGGTCCTCGAATCTCCTCAACTTCTTTTCCATTTTTACTATCTCTTACTCCTAGTAAGAGGAAGTATTGTAATCGTGTCAAATTTTCGATATCGAGTTTTCACCAGAAATATCCGTTTTGAGGTCCCCTTAGTTCAAAAAAAGTGGTTTTTATCAATAGTTGTGGTGTATGTGTGTGTCTGTCGTGCGTTTGTGTGTGTGAATGTGAACAGCATAGCTCAAAAACGAAAAACCGTAGAAAGTTGAAACTTGATACTCCGTTTAGGTATCACTATGGCATGTGAAAGTGGATCATCTGTCAAAATTCCTCAACCGGAAGTACTTGTTGGTTTTTTTTTTTTTACTTTTTTTGCGTTTTTCTCAAAAATTGCTCCGACGAGCTACAACTTTTATTTGTAATGTTTCTCTGGGAAAATTCATTTAAGGGCAGCTATGGGGGATGGGTGAGATTAGGTTTCCCACTAAAGTGCTATTTCAGTTTATTAAACAATTCTATGATCTAAATAATGTTAATTAGAATTGAATATGTTGTTGAAATTTCGAGTTTCAAAAAAATCGGATAACCGGAAGTGCGTTTAGATTACCACTTTTTCTAAATGATTTATTCACTTTTTCGTGATTTTCTCAAAAATGTCTTCAATGATTTTCTTGATACATCCTATTTATAAACCTACAAACACAAAGATGTACAACTTTTATTTAAAACATTTCTCTGGGAAAATTCATTTAAGGGCACTTTTGGAGGAGGGGTTGGGGTTATGTTTTTCTCTAAAATGCTATCATAATTGCATGGATACAATTCTATCATCCAAACAAAATTAATTAGAAATAAATAGAGAATGGCCAAAATTCCGAGTTTCAAGAAAATTAGTAAACCGGAAGTGCGCTTTTACTGAACAGTTTTTTTTTTTTTTCAGTTTTCGAATTTCAGCCCCCCCGCGAGAACGAAATTTTCATTAAATTTTTAACACAAACTATAAAATTTGTCAATTAATACTTTTTAGCACTGAGTAAGAGAAAGTTGTGTGAGTATTTTACACCAGATTTTTTTTAACATATTTTTTATTTATTTTCAATTCATGTTTTGTCTATGAATTATGAAAAATAACTCTGTACATTTAGCCTGAATTCAGGTCATAAAATTGTATGGTACATCTATTTTGTGTAGTCATAGTTACAAAGTGTTCTCCTTTACGAATTTTTGTTCGTTCATAGCTTTATATTTGAAATCATGTGATTCTATTTGTTCGTGCGATTATATTTGAAAATTTAACACGTTTATTGAGTTAATGATTTTCAGTAGTCCAGCCACTAGTGCGTTATAAGACATACGTTTATTATGTCTTGTAAGTGGGGTTCCCTTTGTGTGCGTTGTCATATATTTTTCATATGAACATAAATTATGTTTGTCACCACATTTCGCGTTGAAAGTTTCTTACATTATTATAGAATGAAGTTATATAGAAATAGGGTGCGATTTTCCTTTATTGTTGAAAAGTGGAATTACGATGTATATAAGTATACATCAGAAAATTGTATTATTTTCTTTTCATTTATGTTAACATTTTCCAGTTGAAAGTTGAAATTAACTGACTGGTCCTCCAAAACACTTCTGAAATGTTTTTTTCCCCCCGAAAAAGTATTAAAAGCACAACATGAAGTAATCATGTTAAAAACTCAGTAAATAAATAGAAATGGTGATTTATAAAACAGTGCGAAATGCTATTCTTTTTACAATCGAGTTTAGGTTTCAACGAGTCTTTCACTAACTCTGAACGAGAGTGGGAACACACATTACACACTATTGTATATTAAATTTTTTATGCAACTGCTTTGAATAGGTTTACATGATATACATACTAATATTTATTTAGAACAATGTCATAGCGTTCAAACAACAATTTATTTCTTATCAGCATCCAACATCATTTTATATTAAAACTAATTAACTAATTGATGGATCTTCGGAACAGTTAGAGGAAATTAAGTTGAACATTGGCGATAACAATATCTCCACACTCTTTATTATATGCCCTGTTATACCCTGAAGAAGAGTTTTATCACCTCTTCTTGATCTTCTCTAGCTACTTTTTCCAACTTTTACTAACATTAGTTTCTTATCAATAACAGAGATCTTCATTATAACACAAAGTGTATCATCACATAAATATCATCAGCCTAAAGCAATATGAATCGTTAAAGCAAGATTTTTTTTGCGCACGCTTGCCCATTGTAACAATGAAATGAGAGGAACCGGATTAGCTTATTAGTGCTAGACCCGTACGCGGAGATACGGCATAAAATGCTGCCTTTAGATTTTTTTCTATTCTTACAAACTTGTGCAGCCCAATTGTGAGCAGTTTGTTTATAAGTAGGGAATCCTGACCGAAGGCTGTGCACTAGGAAGCCACCGGGATCACAACATTTCAAGGTTCCAGTGTATTAAACCTGTCAAGATATATATGTATATAATGGGTGTCCCAAGGTATACGGATAGCGACTTTTTCTCGGAACCTAAGATAGCTAGAAAAAAACTAAAAAATACGTGACCCCCATAGTTTTTTGTTTGAAAACTAAATTTAATTTGCAAATTTGTTGTGGTGCTTCAAGAAGCGAGATACAGGCACCAACTTCATTTTTTCAAATAGAGAGGTGTGGTTTTTTATTTAAGTAAATAGATTCCTCTATGTTTTGTAGAAAAATTTACTTGAACGGTTTTTTTTCTTTGAGGCGATATTTTACAAGTTCTGAATGAAACATATGATTCCTATAAGAATTTCAAATGATTAGACGGTTTTTTTTATTGAACAAGAATGTAAAAGTACTTAGTTCATTCTTAAATTGTACGATCATTTTAAGTAATTTAAGGAATTAGGAGAGGTTTGCGTTGGTCGTAAGGGTCAATTGGCTGGGAAAAAGCATGTGCTTATGCAGCTCTAATGGTGGAAGCCAGTCGAGCAAGATCTGTAATTAAGAGGAATAAAGTTATAATAAAATAGTACTTTTCTCTTATTCAATCCAAAAAAAAAACGTTATCACATAATCATTTTGAATTTCTTCGAGGAATATGTTTTCATCATAAACTTGTAAATATCGCTCAAAGAAAGATAAAAAAAAAACCGTTCAGGTAAATTTTTCTTACAAAAAATAGAGGAATCCATTTCTTAAATAAAAACCACACCTCTCCATTTGAAAAAATGAAGTTGGTGCCTGTATCTCGCTTTTCGAAGCACCAAAACAAATTTGCAAATTAAATTTGGTTTTCAAAACAATAAACTAAGGGGACACGTATTTTTCAGTTTGTTTCTAGAGCTATCTTAGTTTCCGAGAAAAAGTCGTTATCCATATACCTTGGGACACCCTGTATATGTACCTGGCTTTGTAAATTTCTTGAAAATGGGTATTCGTATACTATCTACACATATAAATAGCTTTCAGTTTTAAAATGGGAGTTATTTGGGGGTTCTGAGGGAACAGTAGCATTAAGTTTTCCTCTAATGTCCTTCCTGTAATGTACATTTCACTAATAACATATGAATCTTCCACCTATATAACAATTAATTTGATCCTATATTAGAAACATTGGTAGAATTCCAAATTTGAAGAAAAGTGGTAGACCGGAAGTGTAACCTTTATACAAAATAAGTTTTTGAGTTTTTTTTTGGAAGTTTCTCGTAAACTTCTGTAATAAGCTCCTTTAAACATTGGAATACTAACAAAAAATACAAAAACCTACCACTTTTATTAGTGATATTTTCATGAAAAATTGTTTTTACTAATTATGAGGAATTTCTGTCATTTTATACACAACTCTATTAAGAGGAGTAAAAGAAAGTTACGACGTTTCACGCCAGATTTTTTTTACTTTCTCTTACTCCTAGTAAGAGGAAGTATTGTAATCGTGTCAAATTTTCGACATCGCGTTTTCACCGGAAATATCCGTTTTGAGGACCCCTGAGTCCAAAAAAATGGTTTTTAGCAAATGGTCTGTGTGTGTGTATGTGAACAGCATAGTTCAAAAACGAAAAAACCGTAGAAAGTTGAAACATGAGATTATGTTTAGGTATCACCATGAGATCTGACGGTGCGTTATCTGTCAAATTTCCTCAACCCGAAGTACCAC
>JAAEAF010003986.1:0-39539 GCA_011037195.1 Triatoma infestans | reverse complement strand
GGAGCCTCCTCAGTGCACTGCCGGCCTCCGGACAGTGCTCTCCCATTACAGACAGCACTGTCCATCACCGGACAGTGAGCTGTAGGGACACCTAGGAAGAGAAAATCTAAGGGTAGCAAGGCTAGATTCACACCCGTGATCTCCGCGTTGATAGTCCAGCGCGCTACCGCTGAGTTAATCCCTCCCCATATTGCTATGCAACATACAATATTTCTTGAAATTAAAAAACTTCCCAGTCAGAATTTTGGACAATTCTTCAGATTTTTTCAAATTATAGTTAAAGAAATAATTAAATATTCAAATGTTGGTTTTTCCGGAATATTGGTCAATGAAAACCTGACCTGATTTTTCCAGACCTTATATATTTAATCTTCTTCGGTGCTACAATACAGACCATAAACTCTAGTATTACAATTATAAAAGAAATCGAATCGAATGCATTAAATTATAGAAATTATTATCACTGAATTAATTAAATATGAGTTTAATTAACGATAAAACAGAATCTTGCCTCTTGATCTTGTTTAATAGCTAATTGATGTATTTTTATTGAATTCAATAACGATCATTTCTATACAAACTGTTACTACACAGGAGAACTAGTGCCTACTGTCAGGAGGGCTGTCAGCCGTTTGCCTCAGTTGGTATTGTAACGGCTCTCGTGGTACCTCTTTCCTCCGCTAGAGAGGCCGTTCGTCTGGTGCTGCACTCTGCAATCAATTTTTAAAATTTCTATTTTCGAATATACGACTGCGCACGGAAGCGTATAACGATTCCCACTATTTCAATTTTTCTTCAGTACGTTAGAAGGGTAAAACCAAATGTTTCGTATCTTTTATAGACGAATTTTTGAAGGTCAGTCACTGGTCCTCAAGACAATACCTTTACAGGGAAAATTTCGTCACCGCCCAGCGTTGGTGTTTGGCTGGTGTTTGTTTGAGTTTGTATGGTTTCGCCTAAGTTACATAAGGTATCTCACTTATTCTTGAAAATATACGGATGAACCAAAAGTCATTAAGTGGTGTATTTCTTCAACCAAAGAACCCCAGAAGCTAGAGAAAGATCCAGGTTACACAAACAATTATGGCGCCCGAACAGGGACAGGAATCGAAAATGGATTTTCCAGAATAAGAAAGAGGTTACGTCTTTAACAAGATAAGTCTTCTTTTCAACCGAAAAAACTCAAATTATTGTTCAGATTAAACCTTAGTTAAAACTGTGAATAGTAAATAAGAAAATTTTAAAGTGTAATTTTATTGAAAACTAATTATCGTGAAAATTTGAAAAGAAACTGAGTAGATTAAATAATAATTTTGAGGTGATCATTGGGTTTAAAATTAAAAATTTATTGAAATCTTTTCTCATTTATTTGTTCTTCAAAAAAAAAAATTAATATTAATAATATACTATTTTTATTAGCGACTATCTTTAAATTTTTATTGCAAACTTAGTTTAGCATATTATAGAAAGTGTAAATACTTAAAGAGAGTACTAGAAAAGAATATAATTTCAGAAAGATTAGTAGTAAGATTAATTTCCGTGAATTGAGTAGTAGTTTTGTTATTGCAGTCAGTAAGTACGAAGTCTACTCGAAGTTAGAGATAACTCTGATGTTTTAATTCGTTCACTTGATTTGTATCAAAGCGATCTTTATCGATATATATATATGTATTTAAAAGAAAAAAAACATTACTATGATTCGTAATTACTTTCATTTATGATTTTTCTTCACTTGGCGTAACTAAAAGACATTCAGAGTGACATAATAACTGATCCAATTAAGAAATACTTTTTATTTTTGGAAAAATTTATAATCTATAATATTGAGAAAAAAAAAATTGGAATCTCGTAAAATTGAAACTCAGTTTGAAATTTTAGTTTCTTGTCTGGATAATATTATCAGATTTTTAAACACATCTTTTATAGATAAGTTAAAAAGTATTTCGTTGTAAGAGTATTCATTCATTCATTTTTTCTTATACGTAGATAAACGTATGGTTTAATACTTTGAAAATTTCAAATTATAAAAGCTGTAATAATTAATTGCCGAAACTCACATTCATCTAATCTTATAGAAAATTATTGAAGATGTATATACATACATTAATATTGATTTGAATTCAGATTCTAATTAGAAGTAATAAATTAGGCTTTGTTTTATACTTAATTCAATTTACTTTATAGTGTGTTTACGATTCTTTAGCTTATATTTTGTAGTTATATTTAAGTTTTTTAATTTGTCTTTGTTGTTTTCTGTAAAGGTTGCTTACCGGGGTTTTAGGGAAACTTCCCTATTGTCTCTTTGTCTCCTGTTGCTAGACTATACTTTAACTTGTCAGTTACTATTTCTTTTCCGACAATGGATGACCTGGTTGTTCTTATGGCGGAAAGAGAAGATATTTTTGCAGCGGTCCAGACAATTTTCACAAAGTCCAAATCTTTAAGTGGTGAAACCGCAGCCGACTTCAAACCTATTTATGACCGCCTAGTCAACTATGAGTCAAGGTTCGAAACTCTGCAGTCCAACATTCGGATCTATAATGCTACCGTTAAGGAAGCTAAAAATAAGATCCAAACTGTGCAAGTGCAGAACTCATTTATCGATTTAGTGGATACCACTAAAGCTAACTATTTCCGAGCGGTAAGAGCAAGCCATCCAGGTGAGGTAAAACCGGTGGTTGGGCCCACCACTTCCGTCTCTCCGGAGCTTCCAGAAATTGATTTACCTATATTCTCCGGTAAATTAGAGGAGTGGAGTGGATTTTATTCTTTGTTTGATTCTATGATACATAGAGAACCCTCTTTACAGACGATAAGAAAATTTCATTATTTACGCAGTTGTTTACGTGACGAAGCCCTTTCACTTATCTCTGGGTTCTCCCTGGAAGAAGCCAATTATCCTCTCGCTTACGAAGCAATGGTATCTCGCTATCAAAATAAAAGACGACTCGCTAACTTTTATATCAAGGAAATTACGAGTTTTACCCCCTTAACTAATTCATCATCCAATAATTTACAGAAATTTTTATCCGCACATGAAAATAATTTCAATGCATTATCGGCCTTAGGTATAGAAGACATGGGTGATTTTATTAAACTACATCTAGCTCTTTCGAATCTAGATCCGGGAACCAGAAGAGCGTTTGAAGATGGGAGGAAGTCTAATGAAATCCCTACCTATCGCAATTTGGTCGATTTCGTCACCGAACGTGCAAGAGTTGGTGAGATGATGGCACAAGATGGTAGATGGGGTAAACCTAACACTCAGGAGAAATCCCAGCCCGTTAGGTCATCTAAGAATAATTGTCATTCGACTACTAGGAAGGAGCGTGCTGGGATATTTAGTATTGTTCCCACTCGTTGTTGCGCGCCCGAGACCACTGTTGCAGCCAAAGTAAATCCCCTCACCGACCAAGGGAGAACTCAGGCACTTCCTGCCGAAGGCAAATCCAACTCAACGCATAAAGCCCCTACTAGTAAGGGAAACGGTATAAACTCAACCGGAAGAAGTGTCCCTGAAGAGCCGCAGGTTATAACACCTGGTCAACCCAAACAGAAATTAAAGTGTTGGAACTGTGGTGGATCTCATGTATATTCCAGATGTCATCTACCTCGGAAGTTATTCTGCTATCGATGCGGTAGCCCAGGAGTTTCCATACATTCCTGCCTAAATTGTACTCCGGAAAATGGGGCAGGGAATCGGAAGTAAGGGTCGGTCCTGTTCCCGTAGTCTCTGCTGACCCTCACCTTATTAGACCCTCACCAAATAATGGTCTTTTCCAGCGTATCTTCTCTCATCCCTCTTCATCTCTTGTCGTCTTTCCCAGTACCGTATCGTCTGGTAAGGAAGAAATTCCTTTAACTTCTCGTCGCACATCATTATCGCAACAGGTAGCTCCTTTACCAAAACAGCTATATATGGACTTCCATATAGGAAAAGATAACTGCGAGAGTGACTTAGCCCTCCTAGCTCTGTTTGACCCTGGTTCCAGTATTTCTTATGCTGGGCCGGAAGGGGTAAAAGTTCTCCTACAACTGGGATATGCTGCCGAGTCAGTTCCCGAGTTTAAGGTCTGTGTCGCCAACGGTAGTACCGATAATATTTTGGAACAATTCTTGGTCCCGATTACAGTTGGCGAAAGGACGTTTCGCACAAACCTATATGTTCTGCCATCACTCCCTCTAAAATTTTTATTAGGATTAGACTTTTGCATTGGAGCTGGCATATGCACCAATCTTCGTGAAGCGATCTGGTGGTTTGAAGAGGATCCTAATCATCTCTTCTCGTTTCGTAAAGATGTTCCACCCTTGGGGACGCCTTCCGAGGGCAGTATATCCAATATATGTGGAGTCTGTCCACTTCAGTCATCTGAAAAAAGAGATCTTGATCAAGTCGTAAAGGAAGGCTTATTACTTCTTCAAGATCTTCGGGGCTAACGACTCGCATAACTCATAAGATAGATGTGAAAGATGCTCAACCTATCAAGCAACGCCCATATCACTACTCCCCTAAAGTACTCGAGGCTATGCAGCAGGAGTTAGATAGGATGTTAGAGGAAGGTCTGGTAGAGCCTTGCCAATCTCCGTGGTCCTCTCCAGTGGTAATGGTACGTAAGGAAAATAGTTATCGTTTCTGTATCGATTTTCGTAAGGTAAACCAAGTTACTACCAAAGATTCCTATCCCATGCCCAACATGACTTCTCTTTCGGACGGACTCAGACTAGCGAGATATCTGTCCAAACTTGATCTTCGACAAGCGTTTTTGCAGGTTCCTCTAGCGGATGAAAATAGTAAAGACATTACTGCTTTCACGGTACCGGGTAGAGGATTATTTCGGTTCAAGGTTATGCCCTTTGGGCTAACCAATTCACCGCTACCTTTCAAAGATTAGCAGACTCAATCTTCGGTCCCGACCTCTATCCATACGTGGTAATATTTTTGGACGATATTTTAATTTGTACGCCAACTTTCGAATTACATTTGGAAATGCTGAAGGAAGTTTTCCAAAGGTTGGAAGCTTCCGGCTTGCGTATTAACCCTGAAAAGTGCGAGTTCGGTTGTAAGGAGGTCAGATACTTAGGCTACCGGGTTAACAAGGAAGGTATGAGCGTTGATCCCGAGAAAGTTAGAGCAGTCAAGTCAATTCCACCACCCAGTGAAGTTAAAGAACTTCGTAGGTTTTTAGGAATGGCGGGATGGTATAGGAGGGTTATAAAAGACTTCTCTACAGTCGTCTCGCCATTGACTGCATTACTGAAACGGAAAACGCGATGGCACTGGTCGGAGGAGCAAGAAGCCTCCTTCCAGGCTCTAAAAAAGGCCCTTACCGAAGCTCCTATTTTAGCTAGGCCAGATTTCGACCAGCCCTTTTCCTTACAAACCGACGCAAGTGACACAGGCCTTGGAGCTGTATTGACCCAAATACAAAACGGTGAAGAAAGGGTCATTGCTTTTAGCTCCCGCAGTTTGAGCCCGGCCGAACGAAATTATAGTGTAACAGAAAAGGAATGTCTCGCTGTTTTATTTGGCATCGAAAAGAATCGGCATTATTTGGAAGGATATCAGTTTAAAGTGATTACGGATCACGCGAGTTTAAAATGGTTGCTTAATTTGAAAAACCCTTCAGGTCGATTGGCTAGATGGGCCCTTCGCTTGCAACCTTACGACTTTCAAGTCGAATATCGTAAGGGTAAACTTAATACCGTTGCCGACGCGTTATCGCGTATAGCCACGCTAGCCAACGGGGTTATTTCTTCGTCAACCCCCAATACTTCTCGCGTGCCTGACTCCTCTCCAGCCGTTTTGGTATCTCCCGACGAGTGGTATAATCGGAAAGTCTACCAGGTCCAAACGTTTCCGGTAGACCATCCGCGGTGGTCGGTTCAAAATGGTCATTTACTGTACCATCGGAAAAATCCTTTGAAGGGTGAACTTGAAAACCCTAGTGAAGAATAGAAGGTCGTCATTCCTCGTCATCTTCGACAACAGATAATGCATGACAATCACGATATCCCGCAGGCGGGTCACCTGGGAGTCGATAAGACATATGCCAGAGTTAGCAGGTTGTATTATTGGCCTGGATTCTACCGGGATATTAGCCAATACGTTAGTCGTTGTGAGGTATGCCAAAAGGTGAAACCTCCTAACACTCCCCCACGAGGACTAATGTATCCTCGTTATAATCAACAGCCATGGGAGATCGTCTCAGTAGATATTATGGGACCCTATCCCAGAAGTTCGCGAGGCAACGTATACTTGCTGGTGTTTCTAGATACATTTAGTAGATGGGTAGAGCTATGTCCCATTAGGAAAGCGACATCTTCTATTATTATCTCCGAACTGAAGTCTCGAATCCTCTATAGATTTGGGGCACCACATAAACTGATTTCAGATAACGCAAAGAACTTTGTTAGTAAACTCATAGATAAGGTGGCAGGAGAGTTTGGGATTAGAAGGGAAACGACCCCTCTCTACCACTCTCAGGCAAACCCAACGGAGCGGTCGAATCGGAATATCAAGCAACTTATCGTGACGTATCTTGGGGAAAAACACCAACGCTGGGACGACCGACTGGGAGAGATCCAATTTGCCATAAACTCTGCTATACAAGATTCCACAAAGTTCAGTCCAGCTTTCCTTAATTTCGGTAGGGAGTTAAGGCCAGTAAATGGGGGTGCACCAGATGATATTCTCGAAAATAGTGAGGGCGGAATAGCTTCCTGGGCCACTAAAATAAGCAAATTGCCGGAGATACATCATATTGCTGAGGAAAATTCTCTTAAAGCTAGTATGGCCCAGTGTCGTCGTTATAATATGAGGCGTCACCCAAATAATTTTCGACCAGGAGACTTCGTACTTAAAAGGACTTTTCAGTTGTCTTCGGCCGCTAACAAACTGGCTGCCAAGCTAAATCCCAAGTATGAGGGTCCATATACGGTTACTTCCGTAACAGCTGGCGGATCCTGTAAATTAAAAGATTCGACTGGGAGGTTGCTTGGATTATGGCATCCTTCCAAGTTAAAACCATTTCGACCACCCGAACGAGCTTCTCCGCTGGGAGGGGGTGTGTAACGGCTCTCGTGGTACCTCTTTCCTCCGCTAGAGAGGCCGTTCGTCTGGTGCTGCACTCTGCAATCAATTTTTAAAATTTCTATTTTCGACTGCGCAAGGAAGCGTATAACGGTTCCCACTATTTCAATTTTTCTTCAGTACGTTAGAAGGGTAAAACCAAAAGTTTCGTATCTTTCATAGACGAATTTTTGAAGGTCAGTAACTGGTCCTCAAGACAATACCTTGACAGGGAAAATTTCGTCACCGCCCAGCGTTGGTGTTTGGCTGGTGTTTGTCTGAGTTTGTATGGTTTCGCCTAAGTTACATAAGGTATCTCACTTATTCTTGAAAATATACGGATGAACCAAAAGTCATTAAGTGGTGTATTTCTTCAACCAAAGAACCCCAGAAGCTAGAGAAAGACCCAGTTACAGTATATACCTACATAACTACACCAAATAAGTGAAGAAATGAAAAGAAACATTTGTAACAAATTGCATTACATTTTATTATTACTATTATATTTGTTTATTATTTAAAATTAATATTCATTTTAAATAATTAGGTACTTCATTATTTTAAAAGATTATATAGGTATATCAAAATATTGACTAGCTACAAAAAGATGTAAGAGATAAATGTAAATGATAGATGTAGATTAGATAGCTCTTCAGTCTTCGCCACCGCGACCCCCAAGGGTCTATTATGGCATAAAGGATGGATGTAAGATCAACAACAGTCAAACAAACATTAATTATTAATACTCGCTTCATATCTAAAAGTTTGCATACTTAATAATAACATTTTTTTATCACTCGTCTAAATAACAATACACTTATCAGTTGGAACCTAAAACCGTTCAGAAACATATTCTGTCACACCAGTTGCAGCGGTAACACATCCCACAGATGAGAATCGACGTTTCCACTCACATACCCTCAATATTGGTGTTAATGTTGATTTTATTTGATAGATTTCCTAAACATGGAAGTAATGGTTACAAAACCATAACTAATGTCATTAAAAAATTAATCTTAACTAATGTTTGATAAATATTCACGATTACAACTAAATTTAACCCGACTAATGCCTACGATACTAGTTTTGTGTGACTATTAACCAATCACGATTAAATAAGCAACGATTTGTGATTAAAAATAGTTAGTCGTGACCTTTTTCGGTTTGTAATTAAGGAATAATTTAGTCATGACTATTTTTCCATCATAATCTTAATCCGTTTTTGCATTGCGCAACCAGAAAAAGAAGAAGATTTATTAAACCATTCTTCATTAAGGTTAGCTTAAAATAAAATGTTCAAAGTTTAATATTAGCAAATGACAGGTCGAGCTCCACAGCTCAAAACTTCAAGTCGCTTGAAAACACCATTCTACTCTCCTCACTAATTTATCCCGCATAACCAATTACAATCATTTAGTAATTTAGTTTTGTTCAAATTGTGAATAATATGATTTTTACGAAAATGTTGCAGATAGTGTTTGTTTCAAATCCTGAAGAATATTTCTGTAAAATGCAAAAATTTGTTCCGTCAAAGTTATTGCCAGTTTTTTGTTATGGGCGATTAGAAGATAACTTGATGGACCTAAATGGTAAATGAATATGTATTATTAATCGAGATAGTACAAGGATTAATCTCTTGGTCTTGAAATGCATCCTACCACTCTATATCACGCCGTAGAGGATAGCAACCTCTAATTTTGGGGAGAAGGGCTCTGGCAGGTGAACGGCCCTGGCCCTACAGTGGCACTTACTACCTCTCTTCCCAAACTCTCTTGGACCTATTGTTTTTCCTGCTTCAGACGTTGGGTGAGAGGTTGCACTTACTATTCCTGCAAACACTAAGCTTTACAAAAACCTGAACTCACACACCGGCACATTACTAGTTATTCTACATACTAGTTTGATAGAGCCCAATCCGAGGTTGTTTGCAATCCCACCAAAATATCGGTGATAAAGGGAAAGTTACCACTGTTGTGGCGAAATCGGGCTTCTATGTGTCAGGTGTCACTAGATAATAGATAGATAATAATGTTTTATTTTTATCAAAAGAAATACAAAAATGATTAATCTTTACATTAATAGACAATGAACAAATAGTCCGTCTGTCGAGTTGACTAATAACTAATGTATCCAAAAATAAATAAAAAAATAATAAAAAACTGTGTTTAAAAAAGAAAATAACATTTCATTTTTGAACTAAAAATACAATCATTTTAAATGAAGCTATTAAACAAACCAACAAAGTAAAAAATTTGTACTTATCCATCTAGTTGTAATTAAATTCACTCCTATAAGTTGTAACTAAAAACTTCCTATAAGACATCGCTTTGTAACAATATTTATACAAAAGGTTCCAATTTTCACCATTAAGAATGGCTATACAATTATCCAGAGTTAGATTTCTGGATCCAAAACACTCTAAACGGTAAGGCGACAAAATCGGGCATTCACCCAGAAAGTGAGCCACACTTTCATTAGTATTTAAATTACAGAGGGAGTAATTATAATTAAAGTTTCGTCTCCATGGTTGATAATTGAAGTCCATCATCTCAGATTTCAATCTGAAAAACAGACCAACTTTGTGAATACTAAATTGGCGAATATATTCCAGACTATGATCAAGCCGCTTGTAGACGAGATGAAACCTCGAGGCCGACATATTAGCTAGAAAAGTATCTCTCTGATTCACTCTCATTTTTTCTGTCAGCAAAGCTACAAAATGTTTAGCAGAATCTACATTGAAATTATCTACACATAGATGAATTGACAAATCATGGGCTTTATCTATCCATGTTTGGATCCACCCAATTCTCGACCTAATACACTCTAATGTAACTAGATAGGCCAGTTTATTAATATTGCTGAGGATTTTGACCACAAATGAAGAATGTAATTTAAAAATACAAAACTTTAAGTTTAGTCTCCAAATATATGGCGTAGTTTGGGGTATTATTTGGGAGGGAAAGTATTCTTTTAATTGCGAAACGTTGGAATTTCTCTATTACATCATATTCTATGTATCCCCATACCTGGGCCGCATAACAAACAATAGACCGTGCAACTGCTTCAAATACCCTCCACTTTACGTCAAAAATAACATTTTTATTATGGAATAAACTCCCCAACGTACGATTAAACCCTAACTTAGCTAACTTTATTTTTTCTTCAAAATGTTCTTTGAAAGTTACCTGGGGGTTCAAAATTACACCGAGGTATTTATAGGTTTTAACAATTTCTAAGTTCTTTTTCTTAAACCTCCACTTTTCATTGGACCTTAATTTTGATTTGTGATTTCGAAATATCATAATCTTTGATTTGTCTGTATTTACATTCAGACTCCATCGATCACAATAAACCTCTAAATCATCTATCATTTTCTGCAGAGCGATAGGAGATTCGGCCAATATTACCACATCGTCCGCATACATCAAGACTTTAATTATTCGGTTGTTAATTTTAACACCACCTCCCAAGTTGGCTGGTAAATCATCAATGAAAAGCGAGAAAAGCGTCGGACTTAGTGCACAACCTTGTTTGACTCCAGTTGAAGTTGTAAACCAACCAGATAACTCTTTACCATTCCAAACCGCTGATTGTGTATTATTATAGAGACTTTCTACCATTGTAATGAACTTATAAGATACACCTAAATTACTCAACTTAAAAAAGAGAGCATTTCTGTCTATCGAATCGAAGGCGGCTGAAAAGTCAACAAAAAAAGCGTAAACTCTTTGATTATTGGCTTTACATTTCCATTTCACCATACTAGTAAGAATATATAAATTATCCGATGTAGAAAAACCTCTTCTGAAACCACCTTGATAATCACTTAACACGCCATTAATATCAACCCAATTGTTTAACCTGTTAGATAACATACCAGTGAATAATTTTGACAGCACCGTGTTAAAAGAAATACCTCTGTAATTATTAATTATATTAATATCGCCCTTTTTGAATAATGGAAAAATCAGTGACCTTAAAAATGTGAGAGGAACTTTATTTGTTAAGTAGATATGGTTAAATAATTCAAGAATTTTCTTGAGAAAACATTCAGGGGCCTTTTTAAAGAATTCATAAGGCACACGATCTAAACCAGGAGCCTTATTTAATTTAGACCTCCCCAGGACAGAAAGAAGTTCCGTTAGAGAAAAGCTATCATCAAGTCTGGGATCAATTGTGTACGGTAGGGCATAAGAAACAGAATTAAGCGGAGGCTGAGCTGTAAGCAAAGTATTAAAGTAATCTGCAAAATGAACAATGCTGATTTGCCCACTTGATTTAAATTTGTAACCCTGTAAATTATTTATTATAGACCAGAAATCAGAGGAACACTTCACCTTATTCAATTTATTAATTATAGAACTTTGGAAAGATTTCTTTTTATTTTTACAAATTTCTTTATAACTTTTATTACTGTTTAAATACAAATATTTTACTAAAGAAGACTGTGATTTCTTAAATAAATTTAAAAGGGCAAACGACCGCTTTCTCCAACGAAAACAATCGAAATCAAACCAAATATTTTTTCCAACTTTGAAGTTACTAATTCCCTTTAGATTCATGTTTTTACCATTATGGGCCGCTTTCTTAATCCAATCAATAAATAAATCTACAACCTCATCAGGTTCATTGCAATTGAGCTTTCTCTGATCAGCCAATAAAATCGTGTTCATCCTATCAGAATAATGCACTTCATCATCCTTAGACCAACTCAATTTCGGAAGTAAAGCCACCTCTTCGCCCATACTGTGCATCTGTTCGTGAAAAAGTGTTATTACAATTGGGAGGTAATCAGAAAACAGTTCCATCCCAACTTCAAAATCACACACCATCGACAAGCAGCTGGAAGAAATACAGCATAGATCAATTGTAGAACTACCAGACCCTCCTAAGAAAGTAAATTCGCCATTAACATCACCTGGACTCCGCCCGTTCAAAATAATTAAATCATTATCGTCAACACTCTAAGTATTTGGCACCCCTATAATCCGAAACTGCGTCTTTAGCTTTTCTAATCGATGAGAAACTACAATTTTAAACTAATAATTCCTGAGACAAAACTTGTTGGTTCCCTATTCTAACATTCATATCACCGATCAACAAAATATTATTACTGTAATTCCTAAGAAAAAAATTATCCAAATTATTAAAATCCACATTCCATTTGTTACAGTTTAAATATGCTGGTACAATTATTATCTTTGTATTAGCTAGTATACCTTCAATGAACGCTAGATTATCTCTAGTAGTAAAACTCATATTAAAATAAGATTTAAAACTACTCTTAAAACCAAAAAGGCAACCACCACTTGCCCTGCCATAAATGCTTTCACGTTTTGCATAAATCCAAAATATCTCAAATCCATTAAACATATTATTAAATCCGTCTGTTTTTCCTTCTTCCACAAATGTCTCATATAACAAAAAAATATCATGACTTTTAATAAAACTAAAAAAGTTAATTAAATGAAATTCATTCCTTAAACCAACTACATTATAACTGATTATCTTAATATTACTTATAAATCTATTCCCTACAATACCTCGACAGACGGCGTGCCCTCATTTTTTACGCACAACAGTCGCTTCATTGTGTACATTACGAGTGGCAATAGGAGTAGAAGCTCTCTCCAACAGGGTTTTAACAACATTCAACTCTTCTTCCGACTCACACTGCAAGCCAACATCGAGGTCCCAGACGAACTTCTTATTGTGAAAGAAGAAGCAGTCCTCTCTCATCTTAATACGTTCGTTTTTTTCGACTGACAAAATTTTCTTCCTTACCTCCAATAACTTGGATTTCTTTAATCTAGAAGTATAAACCAAATCTCGATGAACAAATAGGCCAGTACCTCTTAGTTTATTGCAATTACTCAATATAGATGCAACAACCGCCTCCGATTGGAATCCTATAGTCAGGTGTCACTATAGAGTTCCTAGTCTTGCCCGTCACCGCTATCGTAATAGTACTAAAAAGCTTATGTGAAGCTTAATGTAATTTTTGAGAAGCTTATATGAATGCATTTAGGGGTTAAAAAAACTTTAGAGAGCTGAACTCTTGATATGCTTGTGTATGAAATGAACAGCCCGGAAAAACTGATTCGTCTAATATCGTCACTAATAAATGTATTACTTTGCCGGTTAAATCCAAAAATTTTATTTCAGTTTTGCAATGTGCAGTATGCAATGGTATTTAGTGAGGCTGCGATGTGCATGATAAATTAGAAAAAAATTGGATTATTAACAAAACTGGTGTGAAACACTCGCACAAATTTCTCTGTCTGCAATGAGTACATTTTTAATTGACAAAATTACTTCAACCTGAATTATACTAAACGATAGTGTTTGTTAGACTCAAAGGTATATATAATGCTACACACACGCGCACACACACACACAATTTAGTTTTGTTCAAATTGTGAATATGATTTTTATGAAAATGTTGCAGATACACACATATACTCTTATTATATATAATATGATAGATATGTGTGTTTTGGAATGTGTGTTGTGTTGTGTTTGTTGTAGTGACTAATAAACCAATAGTGCTCTAAGCAAAACTATCGTGGTATCTACAGGGTGACAGAGTTATTGCTCCACCCCCACCATTTTTTTTTACCACGGAGGAAATTTCGGAAAAAAAAAAATAGAAAAACACGTATTTAATCATTTTTAGTCTCGTTTATTTCAGTGATTGATTCCATTTTTTATTTACCCCAATATCCGAGATAAACCATCCAACTTTTTTTTTTTCAAATGGAAACATTATATTTTTTTTTGCAATTTTTTATAGTAATTGCGCCTTCCTCCCCCCCCCCCCTCCTGTCCCCCCCCTCCTCCCCCCACCCAAAATAAAAAATAAAAAATTTAAAATCGGTTAGGTTTTTCAAAAGTTATGGTAATTTAAAATATGAAAAACAAATTTCAGTTTAATGTCAAAATTACCTTATTTTTTCTTTAAAGAAGCTCTTCAAACTGGGCACCATCAACGGATAGGCAAGCCAAAGATCTGGACTCCCACGCTCTGTTTGTAGCAGCACTTAGGTGGCAAAGTCAACATCTAGGCAGGCTAGAGTTATTCGACGTTCCATATCTTCGACTGAAGCCACGGGATTAAGGTTACTGTACACTTTATTTTTTAGATATCCCCACAAAAAATAGTCCATTGGGGTTAAGTCCGGAGGTCGAGGTGGCCATTGGATCGGACCATGAGTTCCTAACCACTTTTCGTGGAAATTTCTGTCCAGGTAACTCGAACAACTCTCGCATTATGTGCCGGGCAACCATCTTGTTGAAAATACATATCTAACCGACGTTTTAGAGGAACATCTTCAAGCAAAACTGGCAAAATGTCTCTTAAAAAAATTAGATACCTTTCACCAGTTAAGTTCCCTCTGTAGAAGTATGGGCCGATTAGTTGGTTTCCTAAAACTCCACACCAAACGTTTGTAGAAAAAACAACCTGATGGCGTGTGGCGAAGGTAACTTGTGGATTTTCTTCTGCCCATATTCTAAAGTTCCAACGATTAAGAAGGCCATTGTTGGTAAACTTTGATTCATCAGTCCATAAAATTGTGCATTTTTTGTGGGGATATCTAAAAAATAAAGGTACAGTAACCTTAATCCCATGACTTCAGTCGAAGATATGGAACGTCGAATAACTCTAGCCTGCCTAGATGTTGACTTTGCCACCTAAGTGCTGCTACAAACAGAGCGTGGAAGTCCAGAGCTTTGGCTTGCCTATCCGTTGATGGTGCCCAGTTTGAAGAGCTTCTTTAAAGAAAAAATAAGGTAATTTTGACATTAAACTGAAATTTGTTTTTCATATTTTAAATTACCATAACTTTTGAAAAACCTAACCGATTTTAAATTTTTTTTTTTATTTTTTTAGAGGCTCAATTACTATAAAAATATGCAAAAAAAATATAATGTTCCATTTGAAAAAAAAAAGTTGGATGCTGTATCTCGGGATATTGGGGTTTAAAAAAATGGATCAATCACTGAAAATAAACCAGACTAAAAATGATTAAATACGTGTTTTCTATTTTTTCGAAATTTCCCGCCGTTTAAAAAAAAAATGGGTGGAGCATATAACTCTGGTCACCCTATATATATAGATTTCCTAATCGGCACATACTGGGGATTCTCTAACCGGCATATATATATGTATATATATTTTCCTACGCCGACTCTGAAGGTAGTGTTCCCATTTTTTTTCGGGCAGTCCAATGTCTGTTTGATTTTTGTTTCCAGTGTGTGGCACCTTTGTCTTTGCCTTCGTCATGCAATCCGGCACAAGTTATTAGATGGGCAGCTTCCATTTCCGCACCGCTGTCACATAGCGGGCAGGAGGGAGATGGTTTAACTCCTATTCGGTGAAGGTGGGCTCGCAGGTAGTCGTGTCCAGTGGCCAGTCGGAAGTTTGCCGTGAAGTCACTGCATGGAAAGACAAGGGGCATTGGGTTGTGTAATAAATTCTCCCATCTTCTTCCTGTAGCTTTATTTTTCCAGACGATTTCTACCTTATCTTTCATTTTATTATTTATTTCTCTAATCGCCTGGAGAAACATTGCTGGGCCTTCAAGCAAATAGAAGCGGGGCGGGAGCCTCATTCCACTGCGACCTACAAGTCGAGGTCTATTGTGGATCCCCTTAAGTTACAGAACAGCCCCCAGCTTTGCCCTCCTAATCAATCCTAGCAAAGCTGAGAGCGGCTCCGACATGAAGCTTTCAGCTTCGGGATTGCCCGTCCCCAATTGAAGAAACCTAATCCTCGCCAGGCCGGCGCACTCACAAAGGATGTGCGCCGGGGTCTCCTCCTCTACCTTGCAGAATCGGCATACCGCACTATCCGCAAGTTGTAGGTGGTGCATGTGTCTATTCAGCCTACAATGCCCTGTTAGTAGACCCACAATTAACCTTATATCCCTTCGGGTCTGGCTCAGTAGGTCTCTGGTAAATTTAGGCAAATGTCTTTTAATGAAGAGCTTTGCCTGCCTCTGTCCTGGTGTTCCCTCCCACCAACGCAGACGCTGTTCTTCTATCCAACCCCTGATAGAAGTTTGGATGAGACTCCTGGACAAGCCGCAGAAGGGTTCGGGGCCTATAAAGGTATCCTGCGAACCCTCCCTCGCTAGGGCATCCGCCCTCTCATTGCCCAGAAACCCCGCATGTCCCGGCACCCAGGCGAGTGTCAGTTTATTCCGAGTACCCACCTCGGTGAGGGCAAGTAGGCAGTCCCACACCAGTCTTGAGACTATTTGGTGTGAGGAAAGTGCCTTCAGGGCTGCCTGACTGTCGGAGTATATGGCCACTCTTCTACCCACTATCCTTTGCCTTATAATCTCCCTAGCGCAGAGTTGTAACGCCACGACTTCAGCCTGAAAGACCGTGGCGTACTTCCCTAGGCTGGCCTTAATTTTAACTTTAGGCCTGCCCCCGTAGACCCCCGCTCCGACCCCAGTCGGAGTTTTGGATCCATCTGTGTACCAGATCGAGTTACCGAACAGACCCCACCCGGGTCACAGCCCCATTCGCCTCTGCTCGGTATGACAATATGGAAGTTCCTATCGAAAAAATACCTAGGAACCATCCTATCCGTTGGCATCCCAAGAAGATGGTCCGCCTTGATTTCCTCGATCAACCTCTGGTTATTACGATCGTGCCTAGAGGTGATGGGAGGCGGCCCTGCAGGAGCCTATGTATTCCCATTCTGGTTTCGCCTAGAACGAGAATCAGGCTGCGGAAGCTGGCAATGGATTTCGCTAGGCTGTCTACTTCCTCGTTGCCCAGAATATCGCAGTGGCTAGGCACCCATTGGAGAACAACCCTCCATCCTTCTAATATTAACTGGTTTAATACTTTTCTAGTAGTGTTAACTAAACCACATGCATCCGCACTACTAGAGGCCAGGGCGAGTATAACGGCTTTTCTAGTAATATTAACTAAACTACATGCATCCGCAATACTAGAGGCCAGGGCGAGTATAACGGCTTGGAAGCCCACGAAGAACATGACTTGCTTCTTATTGAGGCATTTGCTGCCGAGCTTTATTGCTGCCTCCTTTACAGCGGTAATTTCAGCCTCAAACTTTATGCCTTCTCCCATTGGCACGCTGCCCTCAAATATTCCAGTACAACTGAAACCAGCATCTGTGGTTCAGTTAAAGGGGTCAGCAGAACCATCAGTATAAATCCGCACCCATAATTCCTGAGGATACCTTTCTGCTTTCATCTCAAGAAAGGACTGGTTCAACTGTTCAACTCATGTGGGTGCACGTCTTGCTTCTTATCTTCTATGCCGATTGATAGGACCTCGTCAGGTGCCTTACATTTTATATTTTCTATACAGGGCGTATAGAAATTTTCGCGCTATTCCCAAAATAAATTATACTTTTCTTTTAGGCCGTTTGCCTTTGATAACAGGGTGGTTTGTGATGATAGTCTTTATATCGCAGCGGTATGTGAATTCCAATGGGAGACAAGCAGCCTCATCACTTCTCAACCAGCCGAATCGTCCTTGCCGTGATTCTATATCTGTTTGTGCTTCCATGGCTGTAATAAGGGGTGGGTTTTGCTGCACCTGTAATAATCTTTAAGTCTTTGTTTTGTATCTTGTCTAAGCCTTTTATGGTTCTATCAGATGCATAGATAAGAGTTCTCCACCACTCAAGGGCGGGCCGGACATATGTTTTGTATGTCGTGATCAGTAGGTCTTACGTCCCTCCCCATGTAGCACTAGCTAATTCTTTTAGGAGCCTTAAGCGTTTCTCCGCTGTTTGCCAGTTTCTCCGAATCCTTTTGCCAGTTTAATCTGCTTTCTAGTACTACTCCGAGATAGGTAACCTCTTCTTTAGCTGTTAGCTCCTTGTCTTTAAAAGTGAGCTTGACTTCATGTTTTTTAGTAGATAGGCGGCAATCCGTCTTATCGGTGTTTACGACCATTTGATTATCGCCACAACATAGAGACAACTTTACAAGTGCTTCATTTAGGATCTCAGTGATAGCCTGAATATTACTGTTAGTGGCATAGATTACGATCGTCCGCGTATAGAAGGCAATTAACTCCAGGAATTTGCTTTATCTGAGTTATCGCGTCGTTTATCATTATGTTAAACAAGTAACAGCTTACTAATGCACCTTGTGGCAAGCCGTTTTTGAGCTGGACGACTTCGATCGCCAATTTCAATATTTGACTCAGGCAAACCTTTGAGCCAGAAAGGATTTAATCCAATTCAGCAAGTTTCCTGTAATATCGCAGTTAGAGAGCGTCCGCACCAGTTTTTCACACTCTGTCGTAAGCGGACATGAAATCCACATACACGATGACAGTAGATTGCTTTCTGTGAAAGCTATCATTGATGGTTTGGCTCAGGAAAGCCACCTGTTCCACAAGTGCTACGCTTAGACCTAAACCTTGCCTGAAAGTCTGAGAGTATCTTGTGAAATGGGACAATTTCTGATTTTCTCCATTCCGCTGGTATCCCAGTTCTTCAAATAGTATTGAAAAAGTAGAGGCATTTAATTCCATATATAAGGAGTTCTTTTGGGATATCATCGGGTCCTGCACATTCGCCTTTCTTAGCATGCATATATATATATATAATTCCTTATATAATGGATGTGTTGGATGGAGAGAATTGGTTTTGTTTGATGAGTTAAGAAGAAGACTTGATTAACACTGGTTAACTGATATAATAATAATGAGACACAGACTGCCTGAACTTTACAATGGATGAATGTTTAAGGTTGAATGGTATGAGAATGGCACGTAGCGATTGTCGCTATATTTATACAGCTTCTCCCACTCGCCCACTCCAGTCCGAGAGAGTGGGGTTGAGCTTCTCTTGCTCTCTGTGGTTGCTGAGCTTCTCTTGCTGTTACACTTATATATTTATTTATTTATACATACGCGGTTGTACCCTATATATAAAGGGCATATGGTATATCTAAATGTGTTTACATTGTACGACATCAGGTTGCAAACAAAAGTGATAGGTTTACATCTATTCAATTACCATTCCAACTTTAAAGAAAATCATTGGGTTTATTTTCGAGAAAATTCCAAAAAGCTGAGAAACCCATTCTGTAAATTCGCACTTTCCACTTCCACTTACTGTTTTTCTTCAAACTAGGAATTCTAGCATTAATTTAATGTTTGCATAAAATGTTAAAGCGTGAGTTGCACTGAAGAGGTTGTTTAGAGAAGAGCCTAACCATGCAGCACCCTCCAAAAATCAATTTTCCTGGAAAAACGTATCAAATAAAAGAAGCAGGCATTTATGTGCCTTGTTAAAGAAAATCGTTGAAGCCGTTTTCGAGGAAATAGCGAAAAATTGGAAAATCTATAAAAAAAAAGTCGCATATTAGGTTAACGGATTTTAACACTAACCTTCGTACCGGAGGTTTAAATAACTAAACTGCGTGTCAATTCTGCGATTTTTCGTTGTTGACATATTCATATAAACAATTCTGAAAATTGGACACAATGCAATACTCTATCTTATAGCACCAAGAGAAAGCAAACATTCGAAATTTTAAGATAATCTGCCCTTGAGAACTAAGTGTATGTGCAGTAAGAGAATGTGATGAATGTTTCACATCAGATTTGTTTTCCTAATAGCATGTACTGGAAACGAGAAAATGTGCTGATACATTGAATCTGAGCCACCCAGTATAGAATAAATGTAATGGTGTAGCTGTTTTAGAAAGAAGTTGGTGTGAGTGTCACCCACTGAACCACCCTCTCTCATTATATACTTTCTTTGCATGATTAAATTTTTGTATAAATAAATAAATTTGTACAAATTAAAATTTAATAAATTAAATAATGTTTCAGAGAATATTATAGATTTGGTTATATATTCAGCACCATATATAACTAGGGAAGAAGAAATTCGTTTATCATTGCCTAATGAAAAGTTGTATAGAATATACGAGTCTAGAATTCCACCACCACGGCTCCCAGTCCTTAAAGTAATAGAAAAACAGAAGAAGCAGAAAGAAAATTGTTCTTACTTTCGAGAAAAATTCATACATTATGTTCCAGATCTCGATTCGGACATTTATAAGTGATATTACTAGTTATATTGCACATGTGTACATCAAATTAGATGAAATCAAATAAAAATCATGTTTAAATTCCATTTATAACTGTGTAATTGGGCTGTATTATTTATTCACATGGTAACCGTGTGTTATATATCTTTACCTCAATGTTAAAATGCCCAATGTCCAAAATTTGGTGAAATGAGATGAATGTAGCAATGAACATATTAGATCATAAATATCTAATTAAATAAGGGCCTAACTCTAAAAAAACGTAAAACCTTAAAAATAGAAAGTACATTCAGACTAATGTCCAATACATCTTAAGAAACAAAGGGCCAAAGTGCACATTAGCCCAAGACTGTACCAGCGTTAGAATAATTCAGGACCAATCTCCTGTTGAATGTGGACATGGCCTTCTTTTATTTAAACTAAACAGTAGGTTTTTAGTATCCTAGTAATAAGTTTTGTTTACAGAAAATTGCATTCACCTAGTTGGATTTATTTTGTTATACAATACAACTGGTATATTGTTGTGGTGGTTGGTTCCTCAGAGTTGGAAAGCATCAGAGACATTTTCCGTGATAGCCTGCTTCATTCTGTGGTCATCGACCGGTTTCGGGCGTTCGCCCATCTTCAGGATGCGTTTTGTCAGTCAGTGTGATAACACAGACTTGCACAGAGCAAATTCAGTTTACACACTGAATGTACTGGTATATCTTTTGTTTATTCGTTTCTAAGTGCAGTATGTTTTCCAATCGCGCAAATAAAATACTGCGATTATCCAATTTTAATGCAACTAATATAGAGGGATTATTGACAAAAGTAAGTTGATTAAGTAATCTTAGTCGTTCCTTTGATAATGTGGAGATAATCTAAAACTATATCAGCTTTATGTGAGTAAATGCAAAGAAAAAAGAGGGAAATATTAAAGGAGGTTCAATATCGCTTAATCCTAATGGAAAATTCAATTTGTCATTTCATGCACCTAAGAATGATACAAGTGCAAAATGCGATAGACTGTCAATGGCATTGCAGTCTTTAATGTCAACTGAAGAACAAAATAAAATTATACTTATCCAACAAATAGAACAGCACTAAATTTTGCTCAAACAGCGTACGAACAAAAAGCAAATGATAAGGCTTAAGTAAGTCTGATGAGCGATTTGCTAAGGCATCATTTGACCTCGAGAAATGTTTGCCTGCATCGTTATTGAGAAATGGGGTTTCTTTTTGTAAAAGGCTGTTATGGCCTAATAATCTAACTATTTATCACACTACCATGTTACCACTTTTTAATAAATATTATTACCATTATTCTTTAATATTCATTCATAATATTAATAGTGTTAACAATCATTATAAATTAATGAATTATTTGATGGTTTTCTTTTTATATGTTAAGTTCTCTCTATTTATTAGGTTTTCAAATGCATTAATTTAAACCTTTTATCCTTTTATTTGAATATATCTGTTTTAAAAGTGAATTTATATTTTGTTATATCTTATAAATCTAACGCATTATTTTTGAAATTCGCTAATGTTCTATTATAGTGACATCGATGCCCATGAATGCGCTCTTCACTTAGGGGCTAATATCCAAAAAAAATGTAAAAACCCTTAAATAGTTAAAAACGTATTCCTTTAAAACTAAGTATCTTAAAATGTCATAAAAATAAAATGCAACATGATTTTAATGTAAAATTAGCGACTTATTGAAATCATAAGTTCACTACAATCTTTGACAACTCATTTCTAACGGAATGAACAATGGCCCTTATAACATTGAGGTCCAGATATAGGGTGCAACTTGGTACTTTGGCTTTGAGGACCAAACTTTAGAATTCGACCTGATTGACTAAATATTCTAATTGAATATGGTGTGCTGATCTGTTTTTTAGAGGTTTTTTTTTCTAGTTCACAACAAGTTTACCTCTCTAACAAGCTAGCCTCTCCATTTTTGTCTGCCTTCTGCGTCATCTCTGTTAAGACCGGACCTTATCATGGCTTCTGTAACATCATCTGCCATGAAAGTCTTCCTCTTTTCTTTTACACTGATACCTTCCATTCATAAACTACTTTAGGGATTCTATTTTCACCTATATTAGTAAATGTCTAATTATCTAAATTTTAGATGTTTTATTTCAATGGCTTGAAGCATGTTCTTATTAACTCTAACACTCTTATAAGAAGAGATATAAGATCCACATTAATCACACTCTCTCTTCTAGATCTCCCAGAAGAACTCCCCAATAGTCCATTTCAGTGGATAACAGTCCATTCCTTACTTTTTAATAAGAGTCCATGTTTCTGCACCTACTAGGTTTCAAAAATGGTGCTCTGTATTAGACGTTTGGGTGCTTTTAAGACATTTTTGTTCCAAAGCACTGAGTAAATGTGAATTAGTATGAGTTAAATAGTAATGAGTTAAAATAGTTAATATGAATTGAAATAGTAATGTTACACTGACTGGGAATAAACACAATGTCTAACTGAATATTGAAATTAAATTATTGGCTAGCATTTATGCTGTTCATGGTGGAGCTATGAAGTCTAGATGTAGAAATAGTCATAAAAGCCCTGTAGAACGATAGTTAAAACATTTAGCATTCACAGAATTGCCACTAGACAGCATTGCAATTACAAATTCTGAACAGAACTCATAGCTGCGTCGTAGTACAATACGTGCAATATCTTTCATTTCATGGAAATGCCTTTGTTGACTCCAAACAATGTAAAGGAGGTTTGATACAATCAAACCCTTACAAAAGCCCTCTTGACGATTTACAAGAGAAGGTGGGATTTAAAATTGAAGATATCTGCGAAGTATTTATCGATATTATAGACGTGTTTGTAACAAAACATGATATGGTAATTTCAGACAAAATAACTTTGAAAGAATTAATAAAAGATAAATTGTACAATTTAAGTAAAACCTAATAATGTTGGAAAACGTAAGTATATTACAATGGAATGCCAAATCGGCGGTTTCAAATAAAGGATCTTTATCTTTCTTCAAAGAATCTTACATTACTTCAAAACATATTAGCGCAGTGGGGCTAAGTGAAACTTGGTTTCACCCAAAGAAATATTATAACTTTAAAGGTTACAATTTAATAAGGCAAGATCGCTCTGACGCTACGTCAGGGGTTGCATTGTTAATTAAAGAAAATATTATTTATAAAAATTCTAATTATAGAAAAATTAATGGAATATTATCAGTAGGCGCGACACTTATGTTATGAGGTTCATCACCATTACATTTAATATCTCTATACAATAGCCCTACATATAATATCTCTCAACTACAGTGGTGAAATTTCTTTCTGTCTTTACCCTCCCCAGTAATGATTATGGGAGATTTTAATTGCCATCAAGCCTGTTAAAATTGATTTTGGAAACAGTTAATCGGATAGTAAAGGGAAAAAGTTAGTGGATGCTTTATTAGATTGTCATTTAATTTTCTTAAATGATGGCTCACAGACATTAATTAATAATATGAATCAGTCCAATAAATCCGCTATAGATCTAACGCTCTGTTCACCTGAAGTAGCTCATGCATTTACCTGGTCCATTGTTAACGATTCGATGAGCTCTAATTATCTCCCTATACTAATTAATTCACAGAAAGAAGTGATAAATAGCGTAATTACCCCTAGTAGGAGATTGGAACATCCGCTTGCCAGATTGGAATAAATTTCAAAATTACCTACATACAGTATTTGCAAAAAAGATTCAGAAAACCTTACCTACGAACAGGTAACAGTCTATTTAAATGCTGCCTGTAAAACTTCAATACAGGAATACAAGGTAGTTAGAAACCGAATGTTTATTCATATTTGGTGGGATAAAGAGTGCGAGAAAGCTAAAATCAGAACAAAGAAAAATATTTTATCTGATTTATAAATCTGCCCCTTCCCTCCTGACACTAATCGAATATAAAAAATCTACAGCCATGGTCAAACGTGCTGTCTACGCGGCAGACACCCAAGGCGAGATGGCGAAGGTGCGCCAAGAAGTGAAAGACAAAAATAAACAATAAATAAAATTCAATAAAAGGAGATGCAAAAGAAGAAGTTTCGACTTACCGTGACAGTGGTGCTTGGCATGCGCAAGTGGCGAAGCTGAGGCGAGAGGTGGACGGTTAAGAAAGATGGCGTGTACGTTGTAAGTGTGTGTGTGTGTGTGTGTGTGTGTGTGCGTGGGTGGCGAAGAAAGGAACTCAGGTGAGCGGAAGGGGATGGGAATGCTCCTTTAGAAGCGGATGACGCTGCTGTTGAAGCGGCTGATGGTGTTAGAAGGGCCCAATTCGGAAGGTGAGTGATTCTGCAGATGATAGCGAGGAAAGACGCGACTTGTGTCTCAAGGGGATAACGAATATTAATCCGAAGGCGAAAGGCGCGAATAAGGCGAATAAATGTAAAGGCGAACTCACAAAACACCACTAACTGCGGAGGCTGAAGCGGAAAACAAGTTGTACAGGCGAGATATAGCAGGTAAGTGGGCCAGGGCTTACGGCGTAGGCCGTGAAAAATTACCAAGGCAGGCAAAATTACCAAGCGGATTTAGCGCGCACGCACGCACGGGCGGAAGCGGGCGCGCGTGGGAGAGGTAGGGCGTATTACGACTCAAACATCCCGCCCGCCCTGAAGGTTCGACTTCAGCGGTCACTGGACGGAATCGGAACAGAGTTTGGCGAGCGAACGGCGGATGGTGCCAGAAGCGGTATGAACGTCAGCGACGCGACTAACTGAGTCACGTCCAGGATGGAGGGCGATGATGCGGCCCAAAGGCCATTGGCGCGGCGGAACACTGTCCTGGTGAATAATGACAACCGTGCCAAGTGGCTTCTTCCCGCTGCGGAGGTCGCACCCGGCACCGTTGTCGTTATTCACCAGGACAATGTGACCGTGGGAAACTCGACAGTAGCATGTTCGAGTTCAAACGTTTCCCGGGTCCGGGCGTCAAAATGGCGAGTAACTAAGGAGAAGATGAGGAAGGAGGCGAGATCTGGGGCGGTTACGGTCAGTAGGGCGTGAGCAGCCTCCAAGGGGCCAGTAAGGATCATAAAATTGTATATCCACTCTTAAAAAATATGACTCAGTCCGCCCTTAGAGTACTGTTAAACATCTTTAATAAAATATGGATTAGTGGGAATTACCCAAATGAATGGTTTAATTATTTAGTAGTAACCTTATTAAAGCCAGGAAAAGAACCTAACCAAAAGACTTCGTATCGACCAGTATCACTTTCACATTGTATGATGAAAACTTTTGAACGCATGGTTAAAGCTAGGTTGGAATGGTGGATGGAGCATCATAATAAGTTACCAATAAGCCAGTATGGCTTTCGCAGAGGGAAGTCAACTCTTGACAGGCTAGCTATGCTAACAACTGACATTCAAACAGGCTTCAGTTCAAATAAAATAACGGTCGTGTATTTCTGGATATTAAATCTGCATATGATTCTGTTGTACCGTATGTACTATATAAAAAATGATTAATTTGGGATTTCCGGCGAAATTTTCTAAAAATATAATAATCCTCGTTTCAGTAGGAAATATATTTGTTAAAATCTGCACTAAGACAAAGGACCGAGAAGAACTCAATCAGGTTTGGCCCAAGGAAATATTTTAAGTCCATTGCTATATGCTAGCTATGTCAGGGAGATAGAGAACATAATTCCAGAAGAAGTACGAATTCTTCAATATGCGGATGACATTTGTCTGTATAAACGCATAAAGATGGTCCCTGGATCATTCAAAAATTAGATGAAACTCTCCACACGTTGCAGGGCTGGCGTTTAATTATGGCCCAATTATTTCTGAAGAAAAGACACACACATTTGTGCCTTTTCGAGGAAGAGAAGATTAGATATTCCAAGGGAAATATCTCTAGGTGGAAATACTTATAAATGTGAGGACAAAGTATAATTTTTAGGCATGCATTTCGATCGAAAATTAACATGATCTGGACATAATAATAATATTAAAGAAAAAGCAGAAAAATATTTTAATATATTAAAAATGGTTTGCCATTTAAATTGGGGAGCGGACCCAGAGATTTCGCTACTTTTTTATAGAGCAACGATCAGAGCTATTTTCGATTATGGTTCGTGTTTGTATGGACAAGCAAGTCTGGATTTAACCCACAACAATTGCTTTAGACAATGTTTAGGTTTATTGAAATCGACTCCGATTGATGCGCTATTATCTGAAGCGGGAGACTTAACCCTAGAATGCCGTAGAAAAATGCTTACAGATCGTTTCATGTTACGAATAATGGTATATAATAGAATATTGTATTCAAAAGTATGTTTATTAAATCTACAGGTCCAAATCGGAAACTACTGGCAACTGAAGAAATCTCCTCCATTAACCATTAGTCTTATTGACACTCATACCTATCAGAATTTGGTGAATTCCTCACCGATCTTACCAAGATATGAACTTAATTATTCTAATTATATAAAACAAATTTGCATTTTCCATTTCAATTCCCACATAAATCAATCGTTAATAAACAATAGTTTCTGCTTATTTATGGATGGCTCAAAAAATAGCACGGTATGTTATGCGGTATTTTACGACCCAAAGAAACATTATAAAGCAATGTATAAGTTACCTTCATTTTGCACCATTATTTTTAGTGGAGCTAATAGCTATTTATAAAGCCCTTATGGATGCAGATACTATGCAGAGCATTAATAATTTAATAATTATTTTGGATAGTCAAAACTGCCTATTATACTTACAAAATTTTGCTATTAATAAGAAAGATAATTTATATTTGTTTGAGAATATTAGAAATGATTAGAAAAATAAAAGAAAAAAATATAGAAGTAAAGATGGTATGGGTAAAGGGATATGATGGTGTGAACGGAAACGAAGTTGCGGATCGCCTGGCTAAAAAAGCGGTTATGGCAGGAGATACTATTGATATGAAGTTTCCATATAGAGAATTTATTCTAAAAGTAAACAAAAGATATGGCAAAGAATGCAAGAGGAGTACACTGAAAGTAAAAAGGGACAATTTTACACAAAAAAATAAATAATAGGATAAGCAAAGCGATAGACCGTGGTATAAAAGTGAAGATTAAAAAAAAAACTTTTGGCTAATTATGAACCTTTTGAGAGATTGGAACAAACCACGGTTTGTGTGCAGCATACCTCTATAGAATTGATACAATTAATAATGATAAATGTGCAACTTGCGATGAAAAAGAGACTTTGGAACAATGAACTGCAGAAATACAAAAAAGAAAGAAGAATTGTATTTCACGAAGTAACTCCTTATATCGACCATCCATTCAATTATGTTTTAATATTAGCAACAGCAAACAGAAAAATTTACAAGAGCATAGTCAAATTTATAAATAATATTAAAATAAAATTCTAGAAGGAAAATTGCTGTCATTTATACATTAGTTGGCTATGGCTTCGACTAATGAGGCCATAAAAAAAAAAATCACATTTCCGAAATAACCGATTTCCTTCTAATATAGAATTCTAGCCACGTATTTAATGTTCTCTAGTATTGTACAGATGATATAACTGTACATTGTATAAAGTGGCATTTTAAAGGAAAGTTTTAGATTATAGTCCCAAAAAATCTTCCATAAATAGATTTTCCTGAAAAAACATAAAAGTGATAGGCTATTATGTATGTATTTAATATGTGAAAATACAAAAAAAATCGTTAGAACCATTTTCCAGAAAATTGTGAAAAACTGAAGTAACTACAACAAACCCAGCTATTCATACAATTCAAGTCGCACTTTTGGTTTTGTTCAGAAATCTTTCGTATCAGTGCGGTTGTCGTACAAAACAGAAAATGAAGTTTGAGCTTACGTCGATTTTTGTTTTTGAAATATTTTAATCACATATGCACACAAACATACACAGAGATGCAGACCATTTGCAAAAAAAAAAAACATTTTTTAGTAGTCAAAACATGAATTAAAACTCGATTTTGAAAATTTGACACGATTGCAATACTATCCTCTTAAGTAGTGTTACCCTCTTTCTTTTGGGCACGTTGGGTGGTGCAACCTCCGCACCGCCGATAGCCCCAAAAGGGATGGTATAATTTTTAAATTGCCCTAGCTCAGTGGAGAAGGGAGGGGTCCCCAAATAAAGACCAAAAAAATAAAAGGAAATAAATAAATAAATAAATTAGGACAATAAACAAAACAAAACAAATATGTGTAAACAAATAATTAAATAAATACTTGGCAGCTAGTACATGAACAAAATAATATATAAGAAAGAAATTATATAGTAAAAAAAAAAACAACAGGGCGCCACATAATTTTTCGGTATTAATAAGTCTGGAATTATTATTTATTATTTATTTATTTATTACTTGCTTATAAATACAATTTGTAGCAAGGGGTTTGACCTAAACATATATTTACAATAGAACTTTAATCACAAAATAAAATACCTATTCTGTAAACAAATAAACTGAGAACACAAAATGAAGTAAATAAACAAAAGTAGATTAACATGGTTTATCCATAGATGAATTCTTCTTAATAACAAATTTGCTGGTATTATACATATATATATCAAAAAGGATAAATGTACACAAGCTGAATTAAAAGAAAAATACTGGAATCAAATAAAAAAAAAGAATTAAAAAATAAAAAATAAATAAAAATAATATGAGAGTATAATAGAAATACATAAATATCAAATTCTTAATTATTCAAAATAAAACTTCTTATTTTTAGCGCTTTAGTTACGTAAATGTAAACATATTTCACTTGGTGCTGACTATCGAAACATAATAGATTTTCCATAACTGTTTCAGATGATGGCATGTTAATATATTCTGTTAGGAACTTATACCTTAAGACATCAAAAATTGGACATGTTATTAAAAAGTGCATAATATTGTCCTTGTCCTCCTTGCATAGGGGGCAAGGCGCCTCTGAATTGGACTTATATAATTTCCCATCAACAAATAGTTGGGGCTTTTTCTGGGAAAACAGTCTAAGTTGGCAGGCAACCCGGGTCACATTTATGTTACATTTAAAATGAATATATTGTTCACTTGAACCAAAACTGCTGATGTTTCTAAAAATAGAATTAAATTTCGAATTTATCGCAATGTCAACGTCCTTACAGATGAGGTGATTATTGAAACTTGTTATAATATCAGGTACTCCGCTAGAAATGAAATCTATATCTTGTTGGTCAAATATATTTTCGGCACCAATAATAATGAAACATTTACGCGTATTTGTGACCCAGTTGAATGGAATGCTCACATTGTCAATATTTGCTAAAAGCGCTTCATAGCAGATATGAGGAATTCTTTCGCGCGGCATAGTCAGGATCTTCAACCACCAAGAGACCGTGCGTTTAAAAACTTTCGATATTATATGTATAATGCCAATTTCAAGTCTCACAAAACAGTCGGGCGTGTTTCTAGATAGCCTCAACAAATTTTTGTAAAATCTTAGAGGTATTCTTTCTGCAATCTCCGCATAGCGGAGCCCCCATAACTCCGATGAATACAGGAGAACGCTAGAGACAAGAGAATTAAACAGATAATTCTTTACATCCCAAGAATCCGATTTTATCTTCGATAACAAAGAGAGTACAGAAGAAACCGCAATTGAGCTTTTATTTTTAAAATGTTGGGCCGCCTGCAAGAATTTACCCGATGTCAAGAAAGGAACACCCAGGTAGGAAAACGAATAAAAAATTTCGATTCTTTCATTGTTACAAAAAAATTTTGGAATATTTGTAGGTAATTTACCTTTATAAGTCTGGAATTACGAAACCAGATTTGAGAACTAAAAACAAAAGAAAGACAGAAAACAGCAAATAAGTGTATCAGAAGTAAAATAATTTATCTGTTTTTTGTATGTTTAATTAATTAATTATAATTATGAACACAAAGGGAAGAAAAAAAAAAGAGAAATGGAGAGTATAAACAAAGAGTAATGGAAAAAAAAAAGAATCGAAAAGATAGAAATAAAACAGAATAAAAAAAGAAAAACAGTAATTCCGCCGCTGGGAAGCGAACGCCGATTCCTACCATTGCAGTCCGCTGCTGTGTCTACTAGACCACAAGCCAACTGTCTGGCCAGCTAAAAAAAAAAAAAAAAAATTCTAAATGCCCCCCTAATATTTTTTGAGCATGTTTTATCCCTAGTTAATTATATCTATGATTCAGGAGAGACTCCCATTAGTTTTAGTAAGGCTATTATCTTCCCCTTATTTAAGCGCGGTGACCCTACTGATGTAGCAAACTACCGTGGGATTTCCTGCCTGGATGCGGTGTCCAAGATATTTACGGGTCTTTTACTCCGACGCCTGGAAGTTTTTGTTGAAGAAAATAATCTGCTTGGTGAATTCCAAGCGGGATTTAGGCGTGGCTACTCTACCTTTGACAACTTGTTCACCTTATTAAATATTGTCAATTTGAAATTTCTAAAAAAAGGAAACAAATTGTTTTGTTTCTTTGTTGATTTTAGAGCGGCCTTCGACCACATTAATCATCAGTCTTTGTACTTAAAGCTCTTCAACATTGGGGTCTCGTCCAAATTCATCAACTGTTTGAAGTCCCTATACTCAAATTCATCTGCCGCGGTTAGGGGTTCCAGTGGTATTTCGGAGTATTTCCGTGTCCAGGGTGGGCTCAGGCAGGATTGCTTGTTGAGCCCGCTTTTATTCTCTTTATTTCTCGATGATCTGCCTGCTTTCCTTGATGAGGGTGTTCTTGTTGGTGGCACTTCTGTCAAGGTTTTAATGTATGCGGATGATGTGGTGCTGCTTGCGGACAATCCTGTAAGTCTACAGAGAAATATAGATAAGCTTTCGACTTACTGTGATCTGTGGAATTTGTCAGTGAATACTGATAAATCTAAGGTCCTTGTATTCCGTAGAGGGGGTAGACTTGCATCTAAAGAGAAGTGGTACTTCAAAGGCCAGCGGCTTGAGGCAGTCAATCAGTTTAATTATTTAGGCGTTATGTTAACCCCTCGGCTCTCTTTCAAGCGTCATCTCGCGGAAAAAGTGTCCGTTGGTAAACGTGCTGTTAATGGTGTCTGGTCTGGTTTTTTCTCCCAGAACTTGGTGCCTTTGCCATTTAAGTTCCAGCTTTTCAATTCTGTGTGTAGATCTGTGGTTTCCTATGCGGCCCAAGTGTGGGGATTTCAGCGATACGAGGAGCTTGAGAAATTTCAAAGATTCTTTATCAAAAAATTATTTTCTCTTCCTACCGCCACCCCTAATTATATGGTGTATATTGAGACTGGGGTTGACCTTTTGATGTCTATACACTTAAACTGCATTTTAAATACTGTTTAAAAGTTTTCAACCTCCCTTCACACCGCCTCCCAAGAATAACTGCGTTGGAGATAATTAAAAAGAAAACATCTTGGTTTAAGAGTTGGATTGATCTTGCTCGGAAATACTCTTGTCAGTTTGATTGTTCCATTGACTCTATATCAGAGTGGAAAAACCAGCTTTTGGCTTTGGTTAATAGAATAAAAGCGGCTCATCGGGGGGAGTGTGTGTTGAGGTCTACAGTCTCTGCTCATTTCCTCTTATATAAGGAATTGGATGCAATGATGGCAGGCCAAAAAGTGGGGGGGGGGTAGCACGGTTGAGTGATCAATCTCTGGCTGGGTCCCCTTATGAACGGCGGTGCTTTGTTAAGTGCGCTGTTTTTTGGTCTGGGTGGTGTGGGGTTTGGGTCCGAGGTTGGGGTGTGGGTGGTTGGGGCTGCTCTATCTGTGGAAGGGCATGGCAACCCGGCTTGCGAACGGTGAGAAATTGAAATTTGCTCCCTGTGTAACTCTAGAAAAGTTGAGGATTTGTTCCATTTTATGGCCGAGTGTTCCATTTTGTCTGAACTTCGGGTTCTTTATGTGGGAGTTTCCAGATTAACAAGGTCTGAACTTGTAACCTTCCTGAACGGCACTGACTGTCGTTGTCTCATTTATTATGCTCGGCATGCTTGGAGGTACCGATATGAGTTAATTCAAGAATTTAATTTTTAGTTACACTTTTATTTAATTTATAATTTCATCTCAGTTATTGTAGTCAATTCATGCCTTATTAATTAATTGTATCGTAATTTATTTTTATTTTCATTTTATTGATCTTATTTTATTAGTAAATAATAATTAATGGAGTTCTTTATTTTCTTTTTCTCTTTAAAACGAAAAATAATGTGATTTATTTGTCTTGTTAATTTATAATCTTGTCTGAGACTCTGGCTGACGGATTGTTATCCATGTCTAAAAAGTAACTTGTTTATTATATCATTTGTATCATTTGTGTCAATAAAGTGCTATTATTATTATTATTATTATTATTATTATTATTACTTATTTTACTTACCTCGTCTCGCCTTGCGTATTACATTGACCTTGAGGTCTGATTTCAATCATACGGGCAATACTTGCTCCTCTACAAGTTTGCGGGTTAATAAAGAAAATGAAAATTAAATAAGAAAAGAAAACTGCAAATTTTCTATTTTCATTAAAGAAAAACTATATACAAATTACAAAAATAAAGAAAAGAAAAGGTACCTTGTAGGGAAATTATACAGAAAATTAAAAAGAATAAAAATAATAGAAAAACTTAAAATAACGTCAATCCACGCAACCAAAAAAAAAAAAAGATAAGAATAATAAAGTTTTTATTTACAGTTTTCCACTCGAACACTTCACCACGTGGTCGTCCTGCTGGCAGATACGGCGAATCCCTGCTGTGGCTCTCCTTCCAATCCTCCAATACTCCAGGATGGATTACACTGCCGATCTCCTGCACTTAATTCTCCTCTAATTTGTAATAAATGAGAATTATGGGCCCAATCCTCCGAAGAGTAAGGCGTACCACCTTTGTTCTCTGTTCACTCTCTCTCACCCGGGTAACCTCTGTCCTGCCTTCTCGGCTTACCTTCTCCTATCTCACAGCCTCCAACACTGATTGATTGAGACAGGCATTACATTTTGGAAAAGTTATTGGCCACCTCCAAAGCTTCACTTTTCCATTTATTTTTATTTTTTTATTTTTTTCTCTCATGTTCTTTATTATTCCTAAGGGAATTTCTGCTATTGCTATTGAATCTTGAATATGTTTCAACAGCTGATCCGTTCCCGCATACATATGCTCTCTTGCCGCGCCTACTAACCTATATAATTAAAACCCCGCTATTTATTACGCAAGACGACAGAGTATTCTCAACCAACTATTTTTTTTCCTAGTGGAATCCGGCAGCTTCTGCTATCTAGTGGCGTTCAGAAGAACTAAGAAGCAAAATTAAACTTTACTTTATAAAATACTAATTATTATTAAGAAAACAAGTGTTTTTAACTTTAAATGGAGGTTAAATGATGATAATAGAGATACTAAGCTGCCAAAATATTCACTTAAAAGGGTAAATAATTTCCCTACTACCCCCAGATTTATTAAATTATCCCCATAACTAATTTCTCCACTCAACAGTAGGTAGAAAAATAAAGTAGTTTTGCCTAAAAGAAAAATCACATTGTTGCTATTTGGCGATTGGTCCAAAAGAGGTGGCCATCATACGAATTTCTTTCTGTCATAGATACTACCTACAGTCATCCTCTATAGAGAAATGATCTAAACCTGAGGAATGAATATTTAGAGTTTTTTATTTGCCACCCCTTATTATTAACTATTAAATTTGGCTTTCGAATTTAAATTAGCTTTGATTGGCAACCTTAACACATTTCACGAGGAATAATAATTTAATTCCACAAATAGTTTAAAGGAAGGTCACCTACTACCTTGTATTGTGTATTATGATGCGAAAAAATAATTTCCGAATGACCTTGGCCGACATTGATAACCATCCTCCTTCATAATTTATTTGCAACTGTACAATAGGTACAATAAGCAAATGTGGTGAATGTTTACATTCTCGTGAATGACATGTGAATAAAATAACCAGTGAATTACTTAATTTATTTATACTTTATTTCATATCTATAATATTATATCTTCTTCTTCCATTGGCTCTACGGTCCTTGAAGAACCTTGGCCTTCGCCAGAAGAATTTGCTGCCAGGCGTCTCTGTCATCCACTTTCCTTCTCCATTGCCTTACCTCCATCTTCCCCAGATCCTCTTCTACATCCTTTAGCCATTTTAAACGGGGCCTGCCCCGCGGTCTTATCCTCCGGGATGCCCTTCATAGAGCTTCTTTGCCCCCCGACTGGCATCCATCCTGTGCAGATGCCCCAACCAGCGCAGTCTGCCTGTCTTTGCTGTGGCCACAAGATCCTCCTCCCTGTAAAGCTCTTTTAGTTCTTTATTCCTCCTTATTCGGTAAACTCCATTTTCCTGGATGGGCCCATATATCGTCCGTAACACCTTCCTTTCCCAGGTATTTACCTTTCTTTCATCCGCCTTCCTTAGGGTCCAGGTTTCGGAACCATACAAAACTACTGGTCTGAGGATCGTCCTATAAATGATGACTTTTGCCTGCCTTGATATGCATTTATTTCGGAGTGTCGGCAACAAGGCTGCATAACATCTATTTCCAGCGCTTATTCTACTCTTAATATCCAGGCTTACGTCGTTTTTGTACGTTAGTAAGCTGCCTAGATACTTGAAATCTTTTGCAGCCTTAAAGCGATGTTCAGCAACCTGTAAGTCGCCGAATCTCCTCAATCTTCTAGTGGTCACCATATATTTAGTCTTTTCCTCATTTATTTCTAGACCATATTTTGCGGCTCCTTCCTCTAATTCCCCCAAAGCATTTTTTATGCAGCTGCCGATCTTGCAACAATTACTACATCATCGGCATAAGCAAAAAGCTGTGATAGGCGGTTATAAATGCTACCCCGGGATTCTCGGTTATATTACGGACAGCCACTTCCAGAATTAAATTAAAGAGAACGGGGGACATCGGATCTCACTGCCTCAGCCCCACATTTACAGGGAACCCCCGCGACAGAGTATTCTGAATGACTACCTTTGCCGTGGTTCTGGTCAAGGCCATTTTTACCAGTCTGATCAGCTTGGCTGGTATCTGGAGTTCCCTCATACAACTAACAAGTCCTATCGGGAGACTCTGTCATACGCCATCTTAAAATCCACATAAATTTGATGGAGGTCAATATTATTTTCATAAAATTTGTCCATCAACATCCTCATTGAAAAAATCTGATCGGTCGTAGATCTTCCCTTACGAAAACCACACTCGTAGTCCCCTAAGATGTCTTCAGCTCTATCGGAGATTCTTTTGGTAATCAGCACTGCTAATACTTTATATGCCGAAATAAGAAGAGCTATACCGCTGTAGTTCGTGCATTTCAACTTACTTCCCTTCTTGTGCAAGGGACAGATCAAAGCACTCTTCCAATCGTCTGGCATCTCCTCTTTGAGCCACACTTCTAAAACCAACTTATACAGCTCTTCTCTTAAGCGCTCTCCTCCACTTTTCAACATCTCAGCAGTAATACCATCTTCTCCTGGGGCTTTATTACTTTTCATGGCCTCTAAGACATCATCAAACTCTTCCCTTGATGGAGGTTCAACGTCCTCATCTGGCGGTACTTCAATGCTTCTATCGACTGCAATATTGGTCTCATTTAGTAGTTTTTGAAAATATTCAGCCCATCTTTTGGTGATTTCATCTTTTCCTACCAATAGCTCCCCATCCTTACCCTCTACACAGCCAAGCCTAGGTTGGTATCCGTCCTTGGCGCTCCTTACAGCCTTGAAAAATTTCCTACTCCTGAGCTCATCATAATCCTGTTGTAATTGTTCCACCTTTTTCCTCGCCGCCTCCCTCTTCTTTCTCCGACATATATTCTTTGCCAACTTCCTTCTGGCCTTATATTCCTGCACACTACTCCTTGTTTTTCTTGTCAGCATTTTTTGCCTGGCTGCATTCCTTTTATCCAGAGCCACCTTCACTTCATCATCATACAGTCATTTCTCTCCTGTTTTCCTCGTTCCCCAATCGTTTCCACCGCAGCTGTCTGCACTGCTTCCTTAATTCTCTTCCATACGCCTTCTATTTCTTCACTACTATCTTCTTCATCATTCTGGGCTCTGGTTCCACGATTCAGAAGGTGTTCTATCCTCTCTACAAAAGCTTCTCTACATTGATCCAGTTTCAGTTTGTCTGTGTTATAAATCCTTCTTTTATCACCTTTACAAGCAGTTTTAATTGCTATTCTCTGCGACACTTTTGCCCGAACCAAAAAATGGTCAGAGTCTACATCTGCCCCTCTGAAACTTCTTACATCCTGTATATCAGATACGTGTCTCGAGTCTAAAAGCAAGTGATCTATTTGATTCCGCGTTAAGCCATCTGGGGATACCCAGGTTTCAAGATGTATTCTCCTGTGCTGGAAATATGTACTGGCTACTCTCAAACTCTTGCCAGCAGCGAAGTCAATCATTCTGTTCCCGTTGTCATTACTGTCTTCATGTTTACTATACGGTCCAATTGTTGGGCGGTACACTTCCTCTTTACCCACCTTGGCATTAAAATCTCCTAAGATGATTTTGCTATCATGACCTGGGATATCATTACAAATTCTGTCCAACTCCGCATAAAAGTCTTCCTTCACATCAGGATCAGCATCCTCTGTTGGGGCATGAACGCTTATTAAAGTCATGTTTCTAAACTTTCCTCTTACTCTTATGACACATATTCTTTCAGTAACTGGGAGGAACTTCATTATCGCATGCTTTACTCTTCCTCCAACTAAGAAGCCCGTTCCAATGATATTGGCTGTACTGCCACTATTAAATAGGATATAATCTTTTAGTTGTGTGATTTCGCTCGTTCTTCATCTTATTTCTTGTGCCGCCAGAATGTCTACCCTATACTTCTTAAGTTCCTCTTCGAGTTTACGACTTGCTCCGGGTCTATAAAGGCTTCTCACATTCCATGTTCCTATCGTCCATAATCCGCGCCTGGGTCGATTACCTTTTTGATCAGTCCAGTTTCTTTCATTTAGCGATTTCGTAACCATGAATCTTTTACAGGGTAGGGGGGTTGGCCCTACGCCTAACCTCCAACTTGGGGGGCCAGAGGCCTTTGTTTAGGGTGCCTTACCCCTAGGCGAGTTGTCTCCACTACGACTAAAGAAGCTCACCTCCCCTTTGTTTGATTTCGGAGTGACCTTCTCCTAGCCTTTGAGTACCCAAACCCCATTGTGCAAGGCAGCACTGGTGTCCTTTTAGTCGCTTTCTACGACACCCTGGACAGGGGCAGGCCTATTCTTTCCCCCGAACCTGCAGAGGGCATAATATATTATATACTTAATGCTTATTCCTCGAAAACATCGATGAAAATGAAGCGAATCGGCCACTTGAATAAAAAAAATCAGCAATATTAGCCTTGACGGAATTAGTCCTCATTTATTGTTTCTTTCTCAGTTGACAACATTGTGCTTGGCATAATATTAACAGAATTGTAAATTGTGGTGTATTCCTTGATAATAGAATTGAGTGGAATTGTGAAATAGTAGAGATTTGTCATAACTTACACACATTAAAATTCTTTACACAGTGGTCAATTTATTAACATTTTATATACTAGTAATATACTATATACTTTAGTTTTATATACATTTTATATACTAATAATACTAGTGATTTTACCCCATAACACTCGATTTTTTTTTCTTTCAAATGTAATATTTCACATATGGATAAAATGTTCTTATCATTCATGTTATTTTTCGTACTCGTTTCACTGGTGTCACGCACGAACTCAAATGATAATAAGCCCACTTTTCCCACTAGTCAAATAAGTAGCAATTTTTTTTTTTGTAATATTACTAATATTACGTTTTTGTTTATTGTTTGTACGAAAGTATTGTTTATTAAATTAATAATTTTCATGATTAATATTTGTTTAAATGATTTATTTTCTAATTACAAATACTTAAGAAAGGGTCTGGAATAAAAAATGTCTTATATGAGGTAGATCCTTAGTTGTTAGATCCGATAAGTAAAATACGCGGTTGACTCCAACTATTACGTGTAATCATTAAGGGCAACCAAACTTCTACTAACAATTCCAAGTTTGTTGTAAATTTTTCGATTAGAATTGAAATAACTGGAAGAGAAATGCATGGGTGTTTATATCCGATTTTTTTTTTTACCCGAAGGACCTTATAACTTATCTATTACCAATTAAATATTCAGTTTCAAACATTTGACACGATCGCATATTTTTAATTGATCACGAAAACCATCAAATAAAATCTCAATGGTTCTAGCATCATCTTGGAAATAACAGGAAGTCGAAGAAAAATTGCAATTTATCCATCAAATGGTGTTAAAAAAATATGGAAGTGGAGTAAGTTGTTTGGATGCTGCTGCTATCTTATGGAAGACGCCGTAAGTACTATTGTGTTGAAGTCTGGACAACTGTACTCCTACCACAGTTGTGTTTCGTAATTAAGAGGGGATTTTGGCTGATAACGTAGTGACTTCGTGTTACTTGAGTTAGTGGCATGTGTTCTAAGAGTTATGACTGCTGTGCAGGACATAAATTTATTTCTAGATGAATACAAGTTGGAGGAAAGTGCTACGAAAATAATTGGTCATGTTAGGCCACAATGGAAGGAGAACCAGCTTGCATTCAAGGTAATCTTTAAACATCAATACATTACATTCTATTAATACAACTAATAAATTCATTCCTTTTGATGTTTCCTGGCTCTATTCAAAATTTACATTTATTTTCTGACGTATTTCTTATTTTAGAATAATTCTGATAGGGACTTACTAGTAACTTAATGTTATAAAGCCTGTCATTACAACATTATTATAAAAGTTTAATATAATCTTAAGAAACAGAACTGTCCCTTTTGTTAAATCAAAATTCTTGAGATTATTGAAAGCAAACAGCTTATTCTAATTCAGTTTTTTTATTAAATATGTCTTGCCAGTTAATTTAGGGCTATTAAACCTAATTAAATTTAAAATGAAAATGTGCTTAATTACTGAAATCGATGCCGTACACAGATAGTGACACAGCTACATCTATTGGTTAATGTTCAGAAGATTTTTAGAAGCGCCAAAATTTTATTTCAAATTGCATATACCTCACCTTCCATTATATGCATTTTTCACTAATGTCGAACATTATCATAGGCATTCTTTTTATCAAAATCTAAAATTTATTATTTTTTCGGTATAATTATACAAACTGGAGTCTGGTCAACCACTCCCAACCAACATGTTATTAATGCACTCCTACTACTGCATACAATATTATGCGCAAATTAATTTCTAATAGACAAACATTTTATCCAAATCAGTATGGAAGGTATCTTCCAATACAATCACAATAGTGATATTTTTGCTTTCTCAAACTACTACACTTGTAAGTAAGTATTGTGATAGTGTTTGATTTTGAAATTCGAGTTTTCACAGGGCATGCATAAATATTTTGAG
>JAAEAF010003985.1:0-102483 GCA_011037195.1 Triatoma infestans | reverse complement strand
TATTGCAACGTTAACTTTAGCAACAGCAAACATACAAAACATAAAAGAAATGTCACAAATAAATAGCAAAAAAAGTTTTCTTTTTGGCCAACTATAACATGTTCATTGCAATTTTGTAATGCAGTTAAAATTATCAGTGCAAGAATACTGTTTACAATGTTCCTCATGTCTAATTCTGCAAGGTTCGCTTGGAAATGCCTATCCACACGTTGCACAAATTAAGTTAAAAAAGTTATTTTGTGGGAAATGATTTGGATGTTGTTCCCAGTTACAAACAGATTTGAAAATATGATCATTATCGGCATTAGTTAAAACTGGAGTAGAACCACATTTTTCGCAAATCTTTGATATTTTACTTTCAAAGAGATCGGAATTCAAAACACTGTTGACATTTGAAGCTGAAATACAATTTTTGTTTTCATGTCGCATGAGACTATCTTTTCTTGTGAAACTTTTCCCACAATAAGACCAGATGAATTTTTTAGAATTTTTGACCCCTGACTTTTGCAACTGTTTTCATGACGTTTTAAGTTGTACTTTTTATTAAATGATGCTTCACAAAATTTGCAGCAATATATTTTTCGCCCTTTTTCCATTTCAATAGTTATAGTTAGAACAAATGGCTAGAAATGAAAAAAAAGTGCTAATACTGATATTATTTCAAATAATTTAAAAAGATTTCTGAACGCAGAAGAAAAGGAAATAAACTTCTTTTTTTTCTACCTTGAAATTAAAAATAATTTATCAATTAATAATGTTCCCTGTATTATGTAATAAATGCTGTATAAGTAATTTTTTTTTTATTTCAGTGGTACATTTCGGTGTAGTGACTATCAGTCAAGATTAATTACAGTGAAGCACATTACTACTGGAGGTGAAAATGAACAATGAAAAAAGAAAAATGATTACTGAAGCTAATCAGGTCCGTGGAGGTGTAAACATGTTTGTGTAAAACTATATTAGTAATTGAATTAAAAAGAAATCTGGTGTGAAAAACTCACACAACTTTCTCTTACTCCAGTTCTCAAAATTATAATTGACAAAGGTTATAGTTTGTGTACCAAATTTAGCGAAATTCGTCGAAAACTGGAAAAACTGTTCAGTAAAAGCGCACTTCCGGCTTACTAATTTTCTTAAAACTTGGAATTTTGGATATCTATTTATTTCTAATTAATTTTGTTTGGATGATAGAATTGTATAATCAATTGTGATACCACTTTAGATGGTATGAAACACTCACACGACTTTCTTTACTGCTGTTAATATAATTGTATATAAAATGACAACTTTTCATTAAACATTAAAATTTACCCAGGCAGGTAGGTGAAGTGATTACATTGTAGCCCAATCGAGAGGGTCAATAACATTCAATAAAAACAACATTTGAATTTTAACGTTAGTAACTGCTAAAAATCCATTTTTCCAGAAAAATAAAGTTTTAGATATATATCTGAGCAATTAAAGATGGATGGATAACATCTTTATTTTGAAAAGTATATTTCGAGAAACAAAAACAAAATCATAAATACATACATGTGTATAAACAGACAAAATAAAGACTACCCCTAGACAATCGACTTTTAACACGGTTGCTGTGTGCTTTCTTATTTTTACTTATTCTATACAATATAAAAGTATTTGTTGACCGTTGATTTATATTATATTATGAAGAAATTTGGTGAAGATCGGTCAAGGAAGAGACATTCAATTATAACAAGTTTCGACAGATAGTCTTGAAAATATGGAAAAAGAATTTTTAGTATAACTTACAACGTTTTATACAACACAGAAACATAAACAAAGAAAATTAAAAGTTACTAGTTGTTTGAGTTAAATCATCTAAAGAAATGAAATGTTTACTGTACTGTTTTTCAAGTGAAGTTCTCCCAGTTGTTCTTGAAAAATGCCACTTTAGCATGCCTCAAATTCTGCTATGTTTGTTTCATCAACAAAAACCCCAAGCTTATAAAAATACATTATTTTATTTCAGAAAAACAATATTTAAATTTACATTTAAAATCAATTTTTTGTATAATTTAGTAATGTGATAAACTTTGAACAAATCATTAAGTGGGGGGAGTTTGCAACCAATACTAGCTATTGTGGGATGTTATAGTTAACTGCCGCATCGCAATGTCCATATGCCAGTGTGTTAATCCCATCAGTTTTGATAATCCTTTTTTGACCTAAGCCTGAAAGACTTAGCCTTATCATCTCAATGGAGTATACATTATGCTGCATTGATCTAATTGATCTCATCAAACTTAACATTTGTGCATTATTTAAGAACAAGTAATTTTTGTAAGCCAATTAAAAAAAATATTAAATAAATAAATAAAAACATTAAATAAAAAAAATAAATTAATCTTTAAACTAAAATTTTTGTTTTTTTAAGACGGTGATTGGGTGCTAATTTACAAAGGAGAAACAATTTCAATAGAATTTGAAGAACCTGTGGAGGAGGAAACACCACCACCAAAAAATGCCAAGAAAAAAGCTGATTTTTGCCTTGTAAGATATTTATTTTATTCTTTTTAAAATATGCCTCCTTTACTTTGTAATAAATGTGGGAAATCTTTTTCAAAAACATACAATTTTAATTGACACAATTCATCATGTGTAGAACAAAATGTGACAATACTTTAGGCTCAAACATACTCAAAGTGTAACCGACACAGAACATACTACTGATCATCCACCACATAGAGAATGGTCCCCGCTAGAAGACGGTATTGTAATTACACCAACATTAAATAATACGGCGCAAAATATTTAATCGGTTTTATTTTTACAAAATGATGTAATTTTAAAATATTCAATTAGTGCTAAGAAGATCTGCTAATTTATAAATGTTGCTTGAATGTGTTTATACTAAGAATTCTTCTTCTTCAGAATGTATAGATGCAAATTTGAACCGACATTGTTGATCATTCTACTAACTTAATACCTTCGGAGAGCTTATGAAAAAATAATTAATGAACTACATGAGTTTGATCTGGATGGAAATTACATTCTGTTGATGCAAAATATAAACCACTGTCTGGACGCGGATACATCCCTTTGCCAATTAAACTAAAAACGCAGTCATTATGTAATAAAGATGATTCAAATATGTTGCAAAATTTTAACTCAGTTTTTTGAACTATGGAATTAAAATATAAAGATCCTCTCTCATTATAATACATTAACTTAAAATTCTCTTATTTTCATCTTACAAAGTATCAAAATGTCCATACGTAGTCACTTTCTCCAGATGCCATCATTTTTTAATAAGTACCATGTTTGTGCAAGTTGGGACATGGTAAGACAGGCCAGTTACTTATAAATTTCATTCAGTTGCAATCATGACCTCGTCGGGTGCGTGTGTTGTGGACATGCAGTGCTTCGTAGACAACTCAAAACTGTATATTGTGAAGGAATTGTCTATTTCAGACTTGGGGAATCTTTCAAGTGGGCACTGGTTGTTTAAACCGCCACAAAATCTGTCCTCAAATTCGTTCAGTTGCCGAGTAAATTCATGGTTAACTAGAAAATGTCATCAAATTAAATGGGAAGAGGGAGAGGTGGACTATGTGGAATTAAATGCTATTCTACACAAATATCTTAGCCGTTACAACATAATCTTTATAAAAGGACATCAGATACAGCAATTAATTAAAAATTTCTGAGTCTTGACAGGGTACCAAAATCGGGACGCTGTAATAAAAAGTTTTATGCAACCGCATCCCTCTTCAGAATCTGTCATAAGTTTACCAACAAACTGACGAACAATAATATTGACATTTTTCCAGATGGTAGTAAATATCGGTCGGAAAGTTGGCTGTGCATTTGTTGCCCAGGTACATTATCCAACTACTTGACGGACAGAACATTTAGACTTCAGGTCTTCAAATTTAGAATTCAGACTTTATTGTTCAATAAATCAAGCAGAGCAAATAGCTATACTGAAAGCCACAGAATGGATAATTAACAAACTGAATGGACAGAATCATAAAATATTAAAACGGACAGTGAGGTAACCCTGCTACTACTAACACAATCATCCAATACATCGTACACAATGCATGAAATTATACATAATTTTCAAAAATAATGAAAGGAGGGAATCAGATTAATAAGTTAAGGTGAAAGCGTATACCGAAATTGAGGGAAATGAAATGGCGGATAGCAAAGCTAAGGTGGCTGCTCTTGATAGAGCAGCCTGCCATTGATGTACGACAAATTCCAGTTAAAATTGGAATTAAATATATAGTGTCAAGTCTGAAGAAATGGCAAAATCGGATGAGGCGTGGAAAAATAGCATAAAGAGAAACTTAACCAGGGATTTCTTTTCACTTCGGTTGATTCTAGAATGTGAGCCAATCATTTCCAGTTAGTTACAAATTGACTGAATTTCTGAGGACGGCACATTGAAGGAATATCTATACCAACTAAGACTGACTGATTCTCCTTCTTGTTCTTGTGACAGTTTAGCACTCCAGTTTTCAGACCTTTTATGTACGATTGTGGTCTAAGGGAAAGAGAACCGTTTGAAACTCATAGTTAAGGTGGTTATTAACAGGAGGAAAATGGCCTTTAGATCCAAAAAATTGTATTTCAAAAGATTATTTCAATTAGTTCAAAAATGTTATTTCTACATTAACATATAATCAATTTTTTATTCATTGTTTTGTCACCCGGAGAAATAAAACAGGTCTTTAGAGCCAAGCACTTCAATTGTTTTGATTTCAATTTAATTTTAAATTGTATTTGTAATGATTAGTTCAATTTATGTGTATAATTACTTGCATATGTATAATTCCTGATAATAACTGATTTTCTTTTTTTATAAAGAGAAATTTTCTTTTTTTAAATAAGAGATTTTCTTATTTTACACTATCAAAGCATGTAATACTTGTGGAACATGCGATTACAGACGGCATCTATGTAGATATAGGGGTAGAAGTAAAACATAAAAAGAAATAATAAGTTACTGAATCTTAATTTTTTGTTTCCAGCAATCAATGAAGTAAAAGGAACGTAAAAACTTAATACTTTGAAAAAGATGCATAGGCAGAAAGAAGTGAATAATAATTTAAACATTTCAAGGGGGGGGGGGCTTAAAATACTTTTGAAATATATGAGGCATAGCTTATATTAAATTGTGTATAATTGTAATAATATGTAATTAGATTTCAATCTATGATTAATTGTTGGAACAAACATCTGAGGACAAAAATGCAACCTGTAAAATTAAAAACTTCTGAGTCTTGACAGAGTTGTCATGACTGGATTCAAGATCACTTTTTCATACTTTCATACATTAGCATTCTCAAGGCGGTTAAAATTTCGAATTGCAGGTGATTTTGTAGCACTATGTAGCATATACAGTTCGTGAAAGTGTAAAGTATTGTGATTTGCTACATTTCCTTAGTTTTTAAAGGTAAGAATTTCTGCTTATTTATTTATTTACGAGTATTACCAAGTTACAAGATTAGTTGCAATATAGTAAAACACACAAGAGTAGAATAGTTATAAAATTTGATATTTTATGATTCACGAAGGAAGAATAAATTTAAGAACTTGGAGTTGCTTAGGTAACTATTGTTATTTTGTTTTATGGTTTTGCCAATTTGGGGATTAGAATACTGTGGAATTTAATCATTAAGGTAAATAAAAGAATGTTTCTTTTCCTTTGCTTTATGTTCATATTTTGTCACTAATTAAAGATAAATGAATTTACGTTTACCATAAGTATTCTAAAGAATGCACAGGATTTTAGGTTACTTCATCAAAAATTTTTCTGTAACAATGCTCCACATGTGTATCAATCCATTCATCTGATAAATTTCTAACAAATATTTTACATTTTTATGTCTTACAGATGGAGTGTGTGAAGTATTTGGATTGAAAATGGTTCTACTGAAACAAGCTAAGTGCTTTTTTCTTTAATAAAGTTACTTTTTTGCTTAGTCATTAATCTAATGATTTACTGTTTGTTTGTTTTGTAATTAGATTGTGTATAATGTGTTTGATGTATATAAGCTTCATTCTCTCGATCATTCTTAATCTGGTGTCTGCTCTTATCATATATAGCAGTGCTGTCCAACTTATCATAGCCCGCGGGCCATATTTTCTTCACCAAACATTTCGGGGGCCAAGAAGGTTGATAAATGAAAAGTCAGTTTATGTTAATTAAAAAAATATTTTATTTATACTAAAAAGAAAACTTTAAAATATTCGTAATACATTAATGAGAACATTGTGGCCGTAATTGTTTAGCAACAATATCTTTTATGTCCACATCAATATTTGTTGTGGCAAGTCTAATTATATCTTCAACAGTGGAATCTTTCAAACTGTTTCTATATTTTGACTTTATATATTTCATAACGTAGTATGCATGCTCGCAGATATATGTACTTCCGAACATTGATAGAATTTGAAGTCCAAAATCTCTCAATTTTGGATATTTCTCTTTATCTAAAAATTTGAATATTTCTATTCCAGTTACTTCACGAGATGTAAAAAATGGGTCAGCCTGCAGGTCGCATAATTCTATTTGATATTTAAGATCAGCGGAGTTGTTATCAATATTAATTGGATCACAAAATAAATCAATAGACGGTTTAAGATCATCAAATTGAGATAATCTTTCATTGAAATCTGTAATTAGCATATCCAATTTTGGTAGAAATATCTTTCATTTCTTCATAGATCTCTTTGCAAGATTCAAAATGAAATAAATTATTTTGCTCCAAATGAAACCTTAACAATTTTAATTTGTTTCTAAATCCAGTAACATATTTGGAGGGTTCAGAGTAATAGTGGGCCAAGTCCGCTAGAGTAAGTTTTGAGAAAAACTCATTTAAAGTTAAACGGCCATAATTAATTCAAAAATTGGTTTTTAGACAAATAATTAGCCAAACTCTGTTAATCCAAGTCTAACTTAGACTCAGCATGAGCTGCCATAAAATAATAACTTTCATAAAAAGGCATGCAACAAAATTTAAAAAAAAGTTCGGGACTTGGTTCACTTTTCCTCTGAAAGGTTTTTAAATTTTGGATGAAACTAAACTACATTTCATAACAAAACTCCATATTTATTATTATTTTCTAATTATAGAGAACATATTAATACACATAAATAAATTCATCATTATCTTCATCAACTAGCTCTTCTGCAGAGGTTGCAGAGCGTGTTGCCACCTCCCCAGGCAGTTCCTATAATAAGTGAAAAACAGGAGGAATGTAAGGAAGCAGTGACAGCATGTCCTTTTTTTTTTTTTGTCAGCCATAGGTCTTCTTATCTGGTAAAGGCTGTCTTGTGTAATATTAACCAAATTTGAAGCAGGTCTTCCTTGGTTTTTCTTCCTCTCCAAGTTTATTTCACGAAAACTTAACATTTCATTTAAGCTTTCCTTAAATTTCACTATAAATGGGGAACCCCTTTCAAACCTTAGCCACTGCATTTTTAGCCAGTTCAGAGGTTCGTTTCCAATATCTTTTTTTCTGTTAGTTATGTGTCTCTCCAAGCTTTTTGTAGATAAGAAGTCACACCTTTCCATATGTGTCATTTTAAAGAGAGGCGCCTTCTTCTTTGCAGAACTAATTATGGAGTACCAATCATTCGGATCATAAATATGTTGATGTTTTTTACTTTCTCTTTCTATAAGGCCAAATTCTGTGTCATTCGGCAAGAAAGAATGGCCTGACACTAAAAATTTTAAATCAATTTGCTCAGCTTGAATGTCTGGCTCCTGGGCATTTTAATATTTCTGTTTTGGCCCGTACATGAATCGGAATAGAAAACTATATTCTTATATGTTCGGGCATGGGTCATAACATGTTTTCTTATGCACGAGGCAAGATCCTCAGAGCCCCTTCCTCCTTCTGTCTCATCCCATACGTACATATAACCTGTACTATCATTAAAACAATGAATGCCAAAGTTATAAACGTACAAATTACATTTATAATATGCGACAGAAGTGGATAGTTTTGGGAACGGCAGTGCCTTTTGAAGGTCAAATGTACAGACATACTTGTTTCAGTTACAGTATCTTTGTCATTTTTGAGAGATTCCCTTGCCCTCTCTGCTTTACGTAAATGAAGCTCTTTTTTTTATTTCAAGCTCTCGTTTTTCTTTTTTATCCTGCTGGTGAATTTTCATTTTCTGCAACATTTCGTCACAAAACTTACAGGTGTCTTTTGATGGAACTTTAAAATGTAAATTAAATTTGCTTGAGAATACACTATAGTAAAATGTTTCTTTAGCTGGTTTTATCTGTTCTTCAGCACATTTTCCAACATACATATTGTACATTTTTTTAATATTTAAATCAGGGTTAAGATATTTTTTATTAATATTATCTTTTCGGGTGTAGTGGCTCTGGTAACTAGGAAAAGACTTAATGTGGGCAACTACACCAGAATCATCCATTTTATTTGAAGGGCCTTTACCCCGAGCATCGATGACTCCAAAGACTTCATCTTTACTTAAACATCGGAATAGCCGTCCCCAACTAATTTGAAGGGCTCCCAAGAAAAATTTCTTGCATACTCTTACATTTTCATCCTTAACTGGTATAAAATATTGATAAATTTTTGCTTTTGGTGTGGCAGAACCATCTCTTGTACGCAACCTCTGAACTTTAGAAGACTGAACAATGCCACGCAAAAAACATTCTGCTTAGAATAGTCAGCCATTTTCCAAAATGAATTGAAAAGGTTTTCTACATCGCTTGTTGAGCTAAAAAGCTCAGGGCATTTTCTTCGGCAATGGCAATTTAAATTTTTGGCAAATGATTTGCTTGGAACTACTACATTTACTTTATTTGTGTAAGATTGTCCACTGTTCCGGCACAATTTTCTTTTATTTTTAGCCCATTGGTTTTCATTTTTGGGCCTTTTTCGTCCTCGCATGGGTATATTAACTTCATTCTCTTGTTCTACAGATACTGTATTCTGGTGTTCATCAGTAATTATACTTATAGAGGTCCCTGGAACTGCGACCGATGGTGATGCTTGAATTGCAGGTAATTCTGTTGTAGGCCTACTCTGTAACTTCTCAACTGTCTTCTTGTTGCCAGTTTGAGGAGGTAGATCATCCACCGAGTTACTATCCTCTGAAAATAATTCACATTATTTAGTTTAGCACATGAATGTTCCTTAGTAATAACAAAATCAGTTTTATTTCATCTGAGAATATTATAGTTGAAGTTACTGAAATGCTTAGGTTAAGTCATACTGAAAAAGTTACTTTTTTTTTTTTTTTGAGTCATTAATCTAATGATTTAGTGTTTGTTTGTTTTGCTTAAAATATGTAATTAATTCAAAATTCTGTTAAATATGAATGAACAAAAATTAAATGTAAAGAAAAAAGTAGTCAGTAGCAAGTTTTAGAAATAGTACTAGTGCACTAATAACTTCATCTCTATACTTTTATAGCTCTTTCACAATACCATAACCATTGACACTACTGCACCAAACAAGTTTTTAATATTGAATAATTTTTCTTGTTTCTTCCTTTTGAACTAAAAGTTGGAGGATTTCAATCAGCGCTATGATTTAAAAACATAATTCGACAAAAAAACGAAATATTTAAAAAATACCTTCATTATTTGAACATGATATTGCTATTTTTTTCTTTCGAATAAATAGTAATAAGGTCTCCAAATGTTTCAGTAGGGATAATTAAAGGGTTCGATTCATTTACTTACAAATAAGTGTTATGTTTTTACTTTGTCTTACTGCTCTAAAAGGAGGTTTACTCTGTTTTTTTTTTTTGTTTTTTTTAAGCGCTATTGTTTGAATTCAAAGTGCTTTTATTTCCAGTTTCAAACCATTTATGATCCTGTTGGCTTGCCTTTTAGGTGAAGTTGGATTTAGCATTATAATTTGGTTACGAAGAAATATCTAGATTGGACAAAATTAAGTACAAGTCGTGGTTTATTGGCTAGTTATTAAAGTCGAGACCATTTCAATGTTTAATATAACTTTCTGAGAACTCTCTTTGCTTTTTTGCTTAAATGAAAAGCAAATCTCTCAACTTATGTACTAATCTGTCGTTATAGTAAGTAGAACCTGTGAAAACATTTATTCAGGGGTTAAAATATTGTTGACTTACAGATTTTTCATGATTTCAAAAAGAAAGAAACAAATTTAATAGCAGGAACTTTATTTTGAATGTGAAGAATGTTTCATAGCTGCCACTAGAAATTCTGGCTGCTAGTTGTGGTTGAGTCAACAGAGCTGGAAAAATCTGATGTCACTAGAAACAGGTTACCTCCACTTCCATTTTTACTATCCTTGCCTTTTTTTGCAGTTCTATGTCTTTTTTTCTTCAGGATCTTGCTTATTTTATGTTTCTAGAGATAAACTCAACATAAAGCGTAAAATTTCTTTTTGGTTTTTTTTAGTGATCAGCAAGTGCCTGAAAAAGTTTAATTTTTGGTAGGTTTTCCTCCACATGATTCTGTTTCAATCTGAACACTGTAATATTCAAACGATATTTTAATCTATGATTTTATTTGCTTCATTTTGTTGGTTCTGACCAGTTTCGGATTCTCATCCAGTTACGTCACAAGAACCCGGAAGCCTCTTTTTAAAAACAGATATATTTAATAAGAAGTTACAATTATAATACACAAGTTACTTTAATAGTTTAGCTCTATAATATAATACACTGAAATAGAAGTTTACGGTCTGGTGGTGAACTTAGAACTGCCTGCCTGCTGGTTGGTGGCTGTATTTATATAAAATCGTCTTCCGCTGACTCAGCACTGGTACTTTTCCGAGAGATGTGTCATAACTCCTCCCTCCTTAAGTTTGGAGCTCCTGCGACAACTGGCATGGAAGTCCAGGGTAGATTTGTAGTGGTGTAGGTCTTAGCTGGTCTCCTTCTGTCGATCCTGGTTTAGCCTTCTTTCTGAGGACATAGAAAACATACAGGAGGAGAGACAGTAGTAGGAGTACTGGGAGGATGATAAGGTAATAGAGGTGTGTCGTGCCACTGGGTACGTCCTCTAGCAGCTCCAGTGGTTCCATCTGTAAATTGATCCTGTGGAGGTCTTCGAAGGATATATTTCTGTTGGTGTGTGAGAAGACTTGTGCAGTGATTGTGACGCTCCTTGAGTCTTTGTATATTGGTATTGCTTTGCTGTCCAGTAGAGTCTCACCTTGGTTTAGTTTTATTAGGCTAGTATTAGTTAAGAACATGGTGTCGTTGTGGTGGTCCTTGTTTATTACTATTCTGTTGGTTCTGAAAGTTAGGAAGTGGTCTATGAGGTTGATATACTTAATGAATGGCGCGCTTGACGTGTATATTGTCTTGCATGCTGAGAGGTTGATGTTGGATATGATCTGGCGAATACAGTCGTCCTGGATGATGGTCTTGTTGCGGCAATATATATCACCGTTGATGTCTTCACAGGTGGCTGTAAATAACTCATCTTGGAGGCGTAGGATCAAAGGAGGATGGACATGAATTGTCATAAGGTGGTTGTCTTTTTCTACAGGGTAGGATAAGAGGAAGTACATTTCGAAGGAGGAGGTTTTTAGGGGAACGCTAATGAAGTAGTAGATACTCCAGGTTTTTATTGAGCAGTGTACCCTGCTTAACTGCCAGAGTGCCTCGATGTCTGCTGTTATGAACGTGATATTGTGGGACTTTTGTAATGACTCGAGATCTTTAAGAGAGAAAATACTAGAATGTATGCTGTTTAACCTACAGAATTCTAGAGAGTTTTCCACGTCGTCAATCTTGTTGGCAAGAAGGATCAAGTTAAAGAGAATCGAATTGAATTGTTGATTTAGTTCAACTTGGCTGATTATAGGGTTGGAGAAGAAGGTAGTCATTTTGTCATTGTTAGTCCGTATAATTTGTATGTCGTGATTGAATTCTTCGATTACTTTTTTGTTTATTGCCATCTGGCTTTTTAGGTTGTTTTGGAGGTGAAAACTGTTACGTTCGATCGTGTTTATAATTTTGTCGTACCTTTCCTTGTCGTCACTGTCCATGTTTCCGGTTAGCCAGGATATGGCCTTACCTAGGCCGTTAATTAGTCCGCGTTTAGGCCGAGATTTATTAACTGTCAAATGGTCTAGTTTGTTACGAAGATAGTGATAATATTTAAAGAGTGATTTTATCTGTGCTGTCCGGTTGTGCTGATAGGTAGTGCCAATAATGTGATAAATTTTATCTAATTCAATATCTATTAGTTGTACGTCAGTAACGTGTATAAAAGTATAATATTTATCTATGACGTAAACTGGGTTATGCGTCACTGGCAGAATTCCCGGGCCCTGACTCAGATCTGTTATCTGTAAACTGTCGGCTACATTCCCCGCCGTCAGCAGTTGCAGTATGCGTATTATTGCCGTTAGTATGTGGGATGCGTGATTCATCGTTCTTATCTGTAACAGGAAGAGTTTGTTGTGTAAATTTTCTAGGTCTTTTTAATAGATTAGGATGTACTTTAAAAGATTTCCTTTGTGTGGTTACTACCTTAGTTTTTCGAGAATAATTTCCTCGTTTGAATTTTGGTTTAGCTTTGCCGTATTGTTTGTCGCGTATGTAAATTTCGCCTTCCGGTATTTCTATGTTTTCCCTAGTCTGGTTTAGTCTATTAGTTCGTGTCTCTTTTTCTTTCTCGATAATTTCTTTAATAGCGCGGGATACCAATTCCCTGTCTTCATGGTATTCTTTAACTTTTTGTTCTAAAACCAGGTCTTGTGCGTAAGTGGTGGTTTGGATTCCGAAGGTGATGTCGTTCGGCGTCATTTTGAGGTTAGAAACTATGGAGTTGTTGTAGGCTATAAGTCCTAGTCTGAGGATTTTGTTGAGAGTGTAGTCTTTTCCGTGTTTGATTATATTTAGAATTTCAATTAGTGTGGAATGGGCTCGGTTTATTAGTCCGTTGGAGTCTGAATGGTTTGGGGTAGTAAAGTGAGTGTCTATGTTATTGTATTTTAGAAAGTTTTCGACTAGTCCATTTTTAAATTCTGTCCCGTTGTCAAATTGAATTGTTTTAGGGCAAGGGAATAAACTTAGATAGTGTTCTAGAGAGTTGACGATTTCGTGGGCAGAGGAGGTTCTAATTGGGTAACCGTATAGTTTTTTGGAGAAGCAGTCAATGAGTGTAAATATTTGCTTCCCGTCGTAATGTAGTATGTCTCCTTGTAGTCTCTCGAAAGGTTTGGAAGGAGTGGGGGTGATTTCGTAAACTTGTCTAATTGGTCTGCGTTCGTACTTAACTTCCTTACAGAGGGAACAGTTGTTTATTACTTTTGTTATCTGTTCTAACATTTTTGGCCAGTAGTAGCGTTTAGTTAGGGATCTGTATACTTCGTGTATGCCCCGGTGTGCAGTTTTACCAACGTGATAATTTTGAATAGTTTCTTCTTGTTCCGCGGGGTCGGTTATGTCTAGTCTTTTTGTATAGTAGCGTTTAATTTTGACTGTTGGGAACTTGTCTTTTATTATGTCGGACAGGTGGGCAAAGATTTGGTCATATATCTGTTCGTCAATGGAGTCTTCGATAGGAGGGGAACACAGGACGCCGTACGTATGATTTGGTTGTAAGTATTCTAGGCAGTATTCGTCTATGTCGTTAGAGTATGGGTACCTGGTGTACCAATTGTAACGAGTTTTATTAAAAGGTCTGTTGATCGGAATTTTCGTCTCGGGGTTGCCTCTAGTTAGAATAATTTGGAATTTTTCCACGTTAATGCAGCGGGTTCTGTCGTCAATTATTTTAATTTGGCTGTCAGAGAATTCTTGAGAGTGTTGGGTTTGTAGGCTTTCGTTATCGTCTCCGGCGTTAATGTTTTCGTTTTCGGCGGTAGTGTTTCCGTTGTCGTCTTCGGCGTTAATGTTAAGGGCTCTGGCTAAGTCTTCTAGGATGTCGTCGCTATTTTCAGGTGAAGGGGCAGAAAGGAATTCAGTTAGGACTTCTTCTGGGTTTGGAGAGGCGGTTTCTAGGGCGTTAAGGTGTTGTTCCTCTGGTGGGTTTCGCGATAGTGCGTCTGCTACTACGTTAGTCCTTCCTTGGACGTACTTAACGTCAAAGTCGAAGTCGGCTAGTTGTAATTTCCAGCGGATAAGTTTAGAGTTTGGTTCTTTTAGATTATGTAGCCACTGTAGAGGTTTGTGGTCCGTCTGTATGATAAATTTACGTCCGTATATGTAAGGTCTGAAATGTTTGCACGCCCAAACGATAGCTAATAATTCTTTCTCTAGTGTAGAGTAATTCTCTTCTTGTTTGTTTAATGTGCGGGAGGCAAAGGATATGGGGAGGTCTTTTCCGTCAATGTTTTGTGATAGGACGGCTCCTATCGCGTAGTTGGAGGCGTCTGTTGTAAGGGTAAAAAGTTTATTGAAGTTAGGCAATTGTAGGATAGGGCTGTTCTGTAGGAGGGATTTTAGGGTGTCAACGGCTTGTATGTAACTATCGTCAATTACTATGTCCTTGTCTTTTCTTAGTGAGAGGGTTAGAGGTCTGGCTATCTTGGCGTAGTTCTTAATCATTTTACGGTAGTAGCCAGTAAGTCCGAGAAATTGTTTGATTTGTTTCTGAGTCTTGGGAAGTGGAAATTTAGCGATGGCGTCTAGTTTGGCAGGGTTAGGTTGTATACCCTTGTCGGAGATGATATGTCCTAGGAAGAGAAGTTCGCGTTTAAAGAATTCCGTCTTGTCAAGTTGAATTTTTAGATTGTGTTGTCTGAGTTTGTCAAAGACTGTCTTAAGGTGCTTTATATGTTCGTCCAAACTGTCCGAAAAGATAATAATGTCGTCCATGTATACTAGTACATTGGGATCCTAGAAAAGAGGGAATTTACGGCTCTTTGGAATGTGGGAGGAACATTCTTAAGCCCGAAAGGCATGCGCAGGAATTCGTAATGTCCGCTTTCAGTCGAGAATGCTGTCTTGGGCACTGATTCGGGGTCCATTTCGATTTGATGGAACCCTGAAGCTAAGTCGATTGCTGAGAAGTACGTCGCGCGTCCTATTTTACCGAATAAGTCTTCAATATTAGGAAGGGGGAATTTGTCTTCGATTGTCTTGTTGTTAAGTTTGCGATAGTCTATGACCATTCTTATTTTCTTTTTACCGGAAGCGTCTGGTTTCTTTGGTACTACCCAGATTGGGCTGTTGTAAGGGGAATTCGAATGCTGTATTATTTTATTTTCTAGTAGTTTGTCCACTTCAACCTGTACGTCTTTCCGATATATTTCCGGGTATCTGTAATTTCGCGTGTATACGGGGTTTTCGTCAGTCGTTCGAATTTTATGTTTCAGTAAGTCCGTGCAGCTTAGTTTGTCATGCTCTCTTTTGATTATTTGGGGGTAGTCCTTTAGTAGTTCTATTATTTTATTTTTTCCTCTGAGTTCATGTGCTCAGTTCTTATTAATTTCGGAATTTCATTTTTTATTTCTCTTAACCTACGTTCGTCGGACATTTCGGGACAATTGGTCATTACTACGTCCGGTATGCTTAAACTAATTTCCTGCGGTTCGTCGACATCCATAGGTTCAGGGCAAATGGCCATGACTTCTTTGGATTCAACTTCGCACAAGATTTTATTATTCCTAACGCTATAGAGGCCTTCTTTAATTGTGACCTTGTCATTTATTTTTATATTCTCGTTAATTAATCCGTTTTTTAACTCTTTATTTTTTATCGGAAGTTCTATAAAATTAACTCCCTGTTCTAATTTTATTTCGTTTAGTTTGTCTTCCGGGATGTCAAGTGTAAATTTTAAGGGGATCGTACCCTGAGGGTAAGAAAGGATATTTTTGTTTAAGTCTATGCTCATTCCTAGCGCTTGCATAGTTTTGTGTCCTAGTAGTATGTCATACTTGTCTGAAAAGGGGAATAGGTGGAATTTAGTGTCTAACTTTACGTGAAAAGTGTCTTGTATGTTGAGGGTGCAAGATTGTTCTCCCTTCCTTTTTCCTGCGGGTGTCGTTATTATGAATGGGTCGTTAGATAGTGTTACGTCAGTCGGGACAACGCTAGGATTTATGTAGTTCTCGGCTGATCCGGTGTCAACGAGCCATTTCCGTCCGTGTCTGTCTTCGAAGTGCGGGAGAGATTTGTCCACTAGGTTTAAATTGTATTCGGGGGGCCTTCTTGGCTCCCGTGGCCAATGTCTAAAAAATGATCAAATTTTTCAGTGATTTTTTCAAGAGAATTTTCTAGTCGGGAAATCCTGTCATCGTATGTTGTGCCGGGTTCCGAATAATTTTCCTGCTGACAGTGAGTCAGTTCATGCGGTGAGATGTAATCTTTGAACCTGGGTCTGCCTGCAGTACGCATAGGCACAGTGTTTTGCGAGAAGTAACCAGGGGGTAGTCTGGGTCGATTGAAGGGGTGTTCAGGATTGTTTGGGTGATTCGGATGGTAGGATTGTCCGACGTTCGGTCGTTGAGGTTGGGACTGATAACGAGAGGTCTGGGGAGTAGGCTCTATAGGTTTGGGATTATATTCGATTGGTTTGTACTGGTAGCTAGGGGCTTGAGCCGTGGGGACGCGTGGTGCGAAGTGTTGTGGGCTTGGTCTGTAAGTGTATGGTTGTCTGTAAGGTTGTTGGTATTGGTTGTACTGGTTTGGTTTTCGAAATGGTTGGTTGGGTCTTTTAGGACCGTGAGGGGAGCTTAGGGAGGCTATGATGAAGGAACATTTGTTGTAAATAATATTTCGTACTTCGTCCAAGGTGCTAGGATCGAAGATCATAATGTGGTTACTTAGTGTGGGGGGCAGGCATTTATAGATGTGGAAAATTATTTCTTTGTCAACCCTAGTTATTAGTTGTTTCAACGCGTCTGCCGTGAGTCCGTCTAGCTTAAGGTCTAATATAAACTAAATTGCGTAATTCCTGGATCCGATTGACGAAGTCAATGGGAGACTCTCTAGCATTCATTTTGGTTTGTAAAATCTCATCCTTAAGTATTTCGTAAGATCTAGAGTCCGCAAAGGTTTCTTTTAGGTACTTTAATAAATTTAATAAATGGTCCATGCTATGTGAAAGAAGTATATTTCTAGCGGGACCTAGCAGTCTACTCTTGACTTTTATAAAAAGGATGTTGTGGTTATAATCTCGTTCAATGATATTTTCTGCGCAGACTGTGGCGAAGGCACTCTCAACAATCTCGCAGAAGAACGCTAGCTCGGAAGGGTTGCCGTCAAAGTAGGGAATGTGGTCATAGTCCTCTTTGGAGATTGGGCCATTTCAGGGATTGTTTCTGTGGGGAGAACTAGTTTGGAGGGTTTAAGGACAGATGAGCTACTTACGCCTTTTAGTCGTGGTTGTTGTTTCGCCAGTATGCTTTTCTTCTACTTCTGAGGATGGTCCTGGTTCTTGTAGGTGGGGGTGCTGCGAATAAGCCACTGATGTGGGAGCTTCAAGTCTTCTTCGAGACAAATGGTCGCAAGTGAGACAAGTGGTCGCACTAGACTTAAGCCTTCGCAGTCCCTGTTCGCGGGCGCCAGTTACGTCACAAGAACCCGGAAGCCTCTTTTTAAAAACAGATATATTTAATAAGAAGTTACAATTATAATACACCAGTTACTTTAATAGTTTAGCACTATAATATAATACACTGAAATAGAAGTTAACGGTCTGGTGGTGAACTTAGAACTGCCTGCCTGCTGGTTGGTGGCTGTATTTATATAAAATCGTCTTCCGCTGACTCAGCACTGGTACTTTTCCGAGAGATGTGTCATAACTTGAATTTCTATAAGAAAATTCAATAACAAAAAACTTAAATCACGCAAACGTAAACAAATAAGGAGGTTCTTGCCAGCAGGTTACAGGCTGGAAGGTTACTCAGCTGGTCCGAGGCGCGTAAGTGTGTCGCTGCAATCAGACACTATATACCTTAAGGGCCACGGTGATAAGAAAGCAAATCACTATCAGGCCGTGGAATAAATATGGCCGCGACTCCGTATTTCCTCGAACGCCAAGCACGTGCTTAACCTCCGAACACGTGATTTTAAGAAAATAAGCACTTGCAAAAATACATAATATTAAATTAATAAAAAATTAAATAACATTTACCACGTTAAGGGTAAAGTTTGTGGGGGCCTCTGGTAGGCTCTGTTTAATAAAAAAACAGGAAATAAAATAAACAATAAAAGAAAATTAAAAGGTGAGAGGGGGCGCCTTTCGTAGGCTTTCCAGTCCCTCTGGTAGGCTCTGGTTGGTAAAAAACCAGGTATAATAAAATGAATAATAAATGAGCTAAAGTAAAATTTAAAAGAAAATAATGAGAATATTAAATTACAGAAAATAGTAAGTGGACTGTATAGAAAGATTAAAGAGTGAGCCAAGGGGCTCATATAACATGAACAAATTAATATTCAACAAATACAAAATGAGAAGCAAAAAATAGTTATTAAATTCACCAAGCCAAAAGGAGTGGCGCTTACCTCTAAACGCAGACACCTTAAAAATTAGTGTGGTCCGACTGAAGTCCTTCAGCCCATATGGGGAATTGAAGGAAATAGGAGACAGGGAAGGAAACAAAAAAGAACCATATGCCTGTAATTCCAGCGTCGTTGTCCACACAGTACGGCTGATGAAAATAGATGAAGATTTAAACTGGCTCCAGGAAGGCTGTAAGGTCGGAGAAGCAACGGAAGTAGAGACCACGTGCTTGCCGTTCAATCTTAACAGGCTTGGAGAATCCGTGAGGCACTCACCCGACAAGAAATCGACTATCACGATTAACGCTGAGGAACACCAGATGTGGCAAACATGGGTTTTCACCAGAAGGAAAACCGGAAGTCTAATTCTCATAGGCAAATATTCGCAATACACTATATTACTTGTTCGAGTGATAGCTTGTGACTTATCACCACTAACTCCGAGGAAAACCAGATGGAACGCATGGGTTTTTCACCAAACGGAAAAGCGGAAATGTAAATTGAGTAGGCAAATATTCGCACATATACGACGTTACTTGTCTGGATGTTACTTTGTGACTGAGTGGAAGGGCTAGCTAACCAAGGGACTACCCCCACTCTCTCATTAGGACACTGCCTATAGAGTTATATTATATTTAGTTATTAAATTTGTTACGGCGGCAATTTTAAATTTAGATAAATACCGAACAATACTATCTCCGTAGGTACCACTATCTATACTATCTCCGTAGCTACCACTATGTATAGTATGTACGCAGTTACCACTATCTATACTATCTCCGAAGCTACCACTATCTATACTATTTCCGTAGCTGGGAAATATTTACTAGTACGGTTAATTAAGTATGTTCTGGCACTGGGGCTATGTTACTAGTCTTGGGGATTGCAAGAGCGCTGCTGCCATCATCCAAACCGATGACCTTAATTTAAGAACTCATCCAAATCAATGAGCTTAATTCAAAGATAACGTCATCCATTTAATTATTATTCAAATCGAAGACTATTAAATTACAAATTATATGTTAAATTATAAATATAAATAAATTATAAATTAAATTATAAATAATTAAATTATAAATATAAATAAATTATAAATAATTAAATAAAATGAAATAAAAAAAGTTGTTTTACCTGGAATCGAACCCCAAGTGTTGGGTTAGAAGGCGGTAATGCAACCCACTAGACCAAAGCGGTCACTTAATTCATACTAGTAAATTATCATATATAAGTATGTGACCCTTGGGAGGTAAAGAAATAATTTAAATGGCATATCCTTTATTAATCGGTTTTATTTAACAATTAATGTCTGATACGGCTATGTTGATGCAAAACGTCTAACAAATATATTGGTTGTGAGAATGAAGTAACAATAATACCAGTTTATTTACATTTTAGACACAAAAATATTAAAAAAACATTATATAGCAAACTAATTAAGGTAAAAACTAATGATAATAGAATAAGGAGACAAGTTAATTAACATATCTGCAATCCCTCCCAACAAAATATTAATGTAAAACATTGTTTAAATTGAGGGTGAGCCACATAATGTAAAAACAAGGTATTTTAACATTATTTAACAACAATTTAATAAAAAAAGGTGATTATATGAGAATAGACAAATAAATTGACATATCTAAAACACAACATTAAGGAAATCATTATATATAGCAAACTAATTGAGTTAAAACTAATGATGATTGAATAAGGCAATAAAACCTTCCATTTGTAACATAGATTTGAGTGTGAGTCACATAATGTAAAACAGGGTATTTTAACTTATCTTTTATTATTTGACATTATTTAACAACAATTATAGGTGATTATAGGGCATTTAACATATCTTTTAATAATTGACATTAATATAGACAATTGAAATGGTGATTATATAAGTTAATTGATATATCCACACAATAAACATTATTAGCAAATAAGATTGATGTGGGTGGGAGAACAAAAAATAAATAAGTTACAAAACAACATGATATAAATAGCAAACTAATGGGTAATTATGTGAGAATAAGATGAAAATAATATAAATTGGCATATTAATGTATTAAACAACATCTTAAGACATAAAAATGTTAAAAAAGTTGCAAAGTAATGGTGAATATGTGACAATAAAACAAGTAAGAGTTGATAAATGGCAAACTATGTGGGTGAAAATAAAACAAAATTGACATATTAATGTATTTATTATTCATCTTAAGACATAAAAATGTTAAAACAGTTGCAAACTAATGGTAAAACAAGTAAAAAAAATTGATAAATAGCTATGTGGGTGAAAATAAAACAAATTGACATATTAACGTATTTATTATTATTAAACAACATCTTAAGACATAAATAAGTTACAAAACTTGATATAAATGATATAAATAGCAAACTATGTGGGTGAAAATAAAACAAAAATTGACATGAATAATTTGTATTTATTATTCATCTTAAGACATAAAAATGTTAAAACAGTTGCAAACTAATGGCGAATATGTGGCAATAAAACAAGTAAAAATTGACATATCTAAAAGCACAACATTTTTAGACGCAAACATATTAAAAATCATTATATACCAAACTAATGTTGATTGAATAAGGTAATAAAAACTCCCACAGAAAATATTAATGTAATTACGAAAACTATTTATAACATATATTAGCAACGTGTGAGTCACATCTTTGTGTTGGAAAAAAATAAACAGCTTAATTGATATATCATAAACGCAACAGGCATGTTAAATACCTGAAGGCTAACAAACTATTAAATAAACCTGTTTTTCGATACAATTACTTAACCTAAAATTTTAAACATACAGAAATATTAAGATTGAGTAGGCTGAGGTAAATTTTACATATCTTTTAAGTTGGTGTTACAGCCTAAATAATAGCTCATGGCGATTGAATAAACCTTGCAAACGATGTAATTACATATCATTTAGTGAATATGTGAGAAAAGTGTAATATAAATGCTTAAACGTACCCTACAAATATCACTATACCACATAATGGAGGTGAGAATAAGGTAGAAATAATACAAATTAATTGACATAACTAAAACACAACATTTTAATATTAAAAAAAACATTATATATATCAAGCTAATGGCAATTATGTGAGATGAAAAAAAATAATGCAAGGTAAATGGTATATTTAAAACATCTTAAACATAAAAAAAGAATGTAATTATATAAGAATAGTGGGGGAAAATAAAAACACAACATTTTCTTAGGTGCAAATAAAATAAAATCATTATATATAGCAAACTAATTGAGGTATAAATAATACTAATGGCATATTTAAAAAACACAACATCATAGACACATAAAAATATTAAAATAATCATTATATACAGAACTAATTGAGGTAATAAAGCTAATGGTAATTATATGAGAATAGGGTGAAATTAAAAACATGAAAATTGATATTTCTAAAAACACAACATTTTCTTAGGGGCAAATAAAATTAAATCATTATATATAGCAAACTAATGGTAATTATGTGAGAATAGGGTAAACCAACTTATTATTCCATTTAACATTATCTAACACCATTTTGACACATAAATATTAAAATCATGCCAATTTAGGTAAAGAACTAATGGCAATTTTGTGAGAATAAGTAAAGTATTATTCTGCACACAAATATTTAACACTAGTTTAAACATACAAAATAATAAGATTGAATAAACTGCTAGTGGGGGTAAAAAACAAGATAATACCTTTTAAGTTGGTGTTACATTTTAAACTAAAACGTTATAAATAATAGCAAACTAATTGAGGTATAAAAACTAATGGTAATTATGTGGGAAAAGGGTGAAAAATAATACAAAATGGTATTATAACATCTTAGACACAAATAATATTAGAACGTTATATGGCAAACTAATGGACAATTATGTGAGTGAAGATTAATTGGTGGTGGGGGACAGCATATATTAATCTATTTAACATCATGTTTCAAAAAAATGACACCTTATACAAACACCTCTATTGATGCAATTATAGAACATGTGTGTTTAAACGTTATATATTAGGCACAAATAATATTAAAGAAATCATTATATACGGCAATTGAGACATTAAAAGCTAATGGTAATTATGTAGGTGAAAATCAAACAAATTGGACATGCTTTAGCATTATTAAACAACATCTTAGACAATTAATAGGGTCAAAATAAAACAAATTGACATCTCTAAAAAACACAACATCTTAGACACAAAATAATATTAAAACGTTATAGGGCAAACCAATGGGCAATTATGTGATAATAAGGTACAAATGAAACAAGTAAATTTGACATCTCAATTGGAAATACTTCTCAATTAAAAACCAATATTTGTTTAAACTGCAATAGAAACTTGCAACTAAATCTACATTAATATATAAAGTGTAAAACATATCCCCACTCCCTGGCAATGTAGTAAGGTGGCTAACTCAGGACTAAACTTGTGTGTTTGACCATGTCTTGCATTCTTCTAGCGGCTTAGCTAGGTTGAAGAGTTAATGAACATTACCCCCACTAATATGTTTAAATGAGGTCATCAATTAACAAACGCCCATAAAACAGAATCACCCCACTAATGAGCTCACCATTGAAGTACAAAGCTAAATAATAAACAGATAAGAACATCCTGTCTTGGGGCCTGATAAAAAGAATGACTCATTATAACAAGTTTGTGATAAAAGAATTATAATAAATTTTGCAATAAAAGAATGACTCATTATAATAATTTATTTGGTATTATTTAACACCATTTAGACAAAATATATTAAACATTATACTAGCAATAAGAATGAGTAAACTATCACATAATGGAAAAAAATAGACAAGTTAATTGATATTATTTAACACCATTTTAGACACGCAAAATGTTGATACAATTATGTTAAAATATATTAATCTTACCGTAACATTTTTAGACATAAAATATATTAAATGCTGATGCAATAAAAAAACCTCCCACACAAATTATTCTAGATATGTGCATAAACACCCAAAAAATGTTGATACAATTATGACAGGGTTATTAAATGCTTAAACGTGGCCTGTAACCACCATTATGTTAAATTATTGATGTAATATTAAACGTCATATATTAGGCATAAACTAATAAAAAGTAAGGTAAAAAAATCAACAAAGGAAGTGACTTTGCACATATAGATGCAATATAAGTAGAGTTATAACATAGTCGATGTAATTATTTTTGACAAACAACATCTTTTTTAAAATGTTTTATATTTGCCATACATACATACATACACAAAAAACATAACTTTACACAAATACTAATACTTGAACATAACTTTTACATAAATACACAAATACTTAAAACAGAACTTAAACTGAACTTTACACACACAAATACTAATACTTAAACATAACTTTACAGAAATACATAAAACAGAACTTAAAGTGAACTTTTACATACAAACACAAATACTAATACTTAAAACAGAACTTTACACACACAAATACATAAAACAGAACAATACAGAAACAGTAAAATTACAGAAAAAAGTATTAAAACATAAAACCATACTAGTTTTAAAACAAACTAGTATTAAAATTGGGGCGTTCAGCGGCAAAAATTTTTGAGCCCCAGGCACTTAGGAATTACGCCGAAGGCGGGGTCTTGCGCGCGGGCTATCAAATTACGATGGACCCCCATCTGTTTTTAAGACCAGGAAAAAAATGTTTTTTGCGAACCCGGGAGATGGCATGCGAGGCATGCGGCTAGGGCGTTTTGAAAAATCTAGCTTGAAAACAGTCGAAGGTAAAAAAAATATTTGTTAGCCGCGAGATGGGCATGCATGACCTGCGGCTATGTTTTATAATATTTAACATGAAAATATGAGGTCAAAATTTGTCTAAAATAAATTAATTTTGGCCGCGAGATGACACCCATGTGTAAAATTTAGCTTAAAACATGCTAGGAACAAACAAAAATTTTTGAGCCGCGAGATGACATACAAGACTAGGGCTAATACTTGATAAAATTTAGCTAAAGACTTTAATATTTTTTGATATTTTGTTCATGTTTAAATTATGTTTACACTTATAATATTTTAGATAAACACATTCTAAGGACTTTAATATTGTTTTTGAGCCGTGAGATGTCATCAAAGTCTAGGGCTAATATTTTATAATATTTAGCTACAAACATTAAATAAATTATCATTCAATACTATGAATAAAGACTGTTTTTTTTTTTATGTATTGTTAAAAACATTCTAAGGAATGTAATATTTTTTTTGAGCCGGAAGATGGCATGCGAGGCATGCGGCTACGTTTTGAAAAATCTAGCTTGAATACAGTCTAAGGAAAAAAAAAAATTTGTTAGCCGCCAGATGGGCATGCATGACCTGCGGCTATGTTTTATAATATTTAGCTTGAAACATTCTAAGGACTGTAATATTGTTTCTGAGCCGCGAGATGGCTTCCAAGTCGTGGGCAAACATTTTATTATATCTAGCTAAAGACTTTAATATTTTTTGATATTCAATTTGATCATTTTTGATAGACAATTTGAACGATTTTGGTTCAACCGTTGAAGGGGCAAACGTGTATTGCGGGTTTGGAAAAATAGTATAACCAAAACCGTTGAAGGGGCAAACGTGTATTGCGGGTTTGGAAAAATAGTATAACCAAAACCGTTGAAGGGGCAAACGTGTATTGCGGGTTTGGAAAAATAGTATAACGCAAAACCGTTTGAAGGAACGTGGGATTGCGGGTTTGGAAAATGTCTAACCAAGACCGTTGAAGGGGCAACCTGTATTGCGGGTTTGGAAAAATGCCATAAAAACAAAACCGGTGAAAGGGAAAACGTGTTTGCGGGGTTGGAAAATGTATACCAAAACCGTGAAAGGGGCAAACGTGTATTGCGGGTTTGGAAAAATAGTATACCCAAAACCGTTGAAGGGCAAACGTGTATTGCAGGTTTTGTAAAATAGTATACGCAATGCCGTTGAAGGGGCAAACGTGTATTGCGGGTTAGGAAAAATAGTATAACCAAAACCGTTGAAGGGGCAAACGTGTATTGCGGGTTTGGAAAAATAGTATAACCAAAACCGTTGAAGGGGCCATCGCGTATTGCGGGTTTGGAAAAACAGTATAACCAAAACCGTTGAAGGGGCAAACGTTTATTGCGGGTTTGGAAAAATAGTATAACCAAAACCGTTGAAGGGGCAAACTTGTATTGCGGGTTTGGAAAAATAGTATACCCAAAACCGTTGAAAGGGCAAACGTGTATTGCGGGTTTGGAAAAATAGTATAACCAAAACCGTTGAAGGGGCAAACGTGTGAGAAATTCCTACAAGTTACCAACGCAGAAGGTTTCAAATTGAAACTAGTTAAATGTGTATTTGCCACCAAATCGGTCAAGTATCTAGGACATGAGATTTCGAAGAACAAGGTCTCACCAGCACAAGATAATTTAATCTCGATACTAAACTCCAGAGACCCACGGATAAGACCGGTGTACGCAGTATTCTGGGTTCAATAAATTTTTACTTGAAGTATATAGAAAATAGTACTCAGAAACTGGAACCACTACACCGATTATTGAGAAAAGGTGTAACATTCGAGGGTCACATGAATGTGAACAAACCTTCAATATGATCAAAGCCTATTTGTGTTCTGCACCCATCCTAGCCATTTACAACCCTGAAAAGCCTATTTTCATAGAGACAGACGCCAGCTACAAAGGTATTGGCGCAACACTTAAACAGCCACAAGAAGACGGCATACTACATCCCGTCGCATATTACTCACGCAAACTATCAAGTAGAGAAAAACACTTAGATATAATCCACTTAGAATGTAAAGCCATTAAAGATGCAATCAAGTTTTGGCAGTATTGCCTTATTGGACGCCACTTCACGGTCTGTAGTGATCATAAACCATTAGAGAATCTAAAGACTAAAGCCAGATCTGATGAAATACTGGGACACCTAATTCTTTATTTATCCCAGTTCAACTTCAATGTTATATATAAAAAAGGAAAAGAAAATATTCTTGCTGATTTGTTATCTTGAAATCCAGTCCTTGAATATTTCGAGAATGAGGATGCGATCCAGGTAGTAAATTTGATAGATTTATCCACCATACTGAAAGACCAAACAGAGCATCTCTCTGATTTAAAAGTAGCAAAACACACGGAATATAAACAGAGAATAGTACTTAAGAAATTAAAAGGAAAATCGAGAATATTTGTTTCCCCTACATTTGGAAAAAAAGTAATTCAACTTGTTCATCAACAGTATGGCCACATTGGCCCGGCTCATATGATTGCGGCTACAATCAGGCCACATTACTACTTCAAAGGTCTCGACAAAGCGGTACAAGCTTTCTGTAAAAGCTGCAAAATTTGCATTGAAAATAAAGTTCGTCGTAGTCGTGCGATCGGCCTGCTCTCGCAATTCGGACCTGCCACAGAGCCTTTTCAAATCATGTCACTTGATACTGTTGGAGGTTTTCAGGGCCACCGATCATCCAAACGATATATGCATATCCTAGTGGATCATTTCACCACATATGTATGGATTTCTACAACAAAGGGCCAGAGCGCATCAGATTTTATAAAATTACTAAAACCACTTGCTAAGCAAATCATATTTCAGTCCTATTAGCTGATCAATATACAGGTATAAACTCCACTGATTTCCTAAACTTTTTGGAAAAATCGGGAATTCAGATCGTTTTCACGTGCATCGACCACCCCGAATCTAACGGTCTAAATGAACGATTAAATCAAACTTTAGTAAATCGTCTCCGCTGCAAAATTAATGAAAATCATAATGAAGCCTGGACATCACTCGCAGAAGAATGTGCCAACGAATACAATAACACTATCCATAGTTCCACACATTTTGCCCCATCATACCTTTTGTTCGGACACAAACCTACCATACCTCCTTTTAAAGAAGAAGAAGAATCAACTCTTCAGGAAGACCGAAAGATAGCTTTCCACAATTCGGTGAAGAGTTTCCAAACAAATAAACTTCGAATAGATAAGAATCGATGCCAGCACACTTTCAACGTTGGTGATTTAGTATATATAGAAAATGGAAATAAATTAAATCGCAACAAGTTAGATCCTGTTCGCATCGGTCCTTATCCAATCGTCAGACAGATTTCACCGTCTTTCTATGAAATTGGTAGTGGAAAGAGAAAAAAGATTTCCAATTTCTTCCACTCTAGTAAATTACTACCTTTTTCCCTGCATCCTGCGTCATTAGGAGGGGAGGAGTAAGGCTGCAGCCTAACCTAATCTACACATGTGATATAACCGTGCGTAACCTTCTTAAAAACGTTACCACACTGTGTTGGTTGTATTAATAACTATAATTATTATAATTATTTATTACTTTGTTACCTTTTGGGAAGTTACGTGTAATTTAATTCTTTTCAGGTAACTGTATGTTATTATAGTCTTAGTATATTGTTTATACTGTTGTTTATAACCTACTTGTAATATGTCTTTTCAGAATAAAATCACGTAACTATCTTAGAAGTATAACCAAAACCGTTGAAGGGGCAAACGTGTATTGCGGGTTTCGAAAAATAGTATAACCAAAACCGTTGAAGAGGCAAACGTGTATTCCGGGTTTGGAAAAATAGTATACCCAAAACCGTTGAAGGGGCAAACGTGTATTGCGGGTTTGGAAAAATAGTATAACCAAAACCGTTGAAGGGGCAAACGTGTATTGCGGGTTTGGAAAAATAGTATAACCAAAACCGTTGAAGGGGCAAACGTGTATTGCGGGTTTGGAAAAATAGTATAACCAAAACCGTTGAAGGGGCAAACGTGTATTGCGGGTTTGGAAAAATAGTATAACCAAAACCGTTGAAGGGGCAAACGTGTGAGAAATTCCTACAAGTTACCAACGCAGAAGGTTTCAAATTGAAACTAGTTAAATGTGTATTTGCCACCAAATCGGTCAAGTATCTAGGACATGAGATTTCGAAGAACAAGGTCTCACCAGCACAAGATAATTTAATCTCGATACATAAACTCCAGAGACCCACGGATAAGACCGGTGTACGCAGTATTCTGGGTTCAATAAATTTTTACTTGAAGTATATAGAAAATAGTACTCAGAAACTGGAACCACTACACCGATTATTGAGAAAAGGTGTAACATTCGAGTGGTCAGATGAATGTGAACAAACCTTCAATATGATCAAAGCCTATTTGTGTTCTGCACCCATCCTAGCCATTTACAACCCTAAAATCCTATTTTCATAGAGACAGACGCCAGCTACAAAAGTATTGGCGCAACACTTAAACAGCCACAAGAAGACGGCATACTACATCCCGTCGCATATTACTCACGCAAACTATCAAGTAGAGAAAAACACTTAGATATAATCCACTTAGAATGTAAAGCCATTAAAGATGCAATCAAGTTTTGGCAGTATTGCCTTATTGGACGCCACTTCACGGTCTGTAGTGATCATAAACCATTAGAGAATCTAAAGACTAAAGCCAGATCTGATGAAATACTGGGACACCTAATTCTTTATTTATCCCAGTTCAACTTCAATGTTATATATAAAAAAGGAAAAGAAAATATTCTTGCTGATTTGTTATCTAGAAATCCAGTCCTTGAATATTTCGAGAACGAGGATGCGATCCAGGTAGTAAATTTGATAGATTTATCCACCATATTGAAAGACCAAACAGAGCATCTCTCTGATTTAAAAGTAGCAAAACACACGGATTACAAATAGGGAATAGTACTTGAGAAATTAAAAGGAAAATCGAGAATATTTGTTTCCCCTACATTTGGAAAAAAAGTAATTCAACTTGTTCATCAACAGTATGGCCACATTGGCCCGGCTCATATGATTGCGGCTACAATCAGGCCACATTACTACTTCAAAGGTCTCGACAAAGCGGTACAAGCTTTCTGTAAAAGCTGCAAAATTTGCATTGAAAATAAAGTTCGTCGTAGTCGTGCGATCGGCCTGCTCTCGCAATTCGGACCTGCCACAGAGCCTTTTCAAATCATGTCACTTGATACTGTTGGAGGTTTTCAGGGCCACCGATCATCCAAACGATATATGCATATCCTAGTGGATCATTTCACCACATATGTATGGATTTCTACAACAAAGGGCCAGAGCGCATCAGATTTTATAAAATTACTAAAACCACTTGCTAAGCAAATCATATTTCAGTCCTATTAGCTGATCAATATACAGGTATAAACTCCACTGATTTCCTAAACTTTTTGGAAAAATCGGGACTTCAGATCGTTTTCACGTGCATCGACCACCCCGAATCTAACGGTCTAAATGAACGATTAAATCAAACTTTAGTAAATCGTCTCCGCTGCAAAATTAATGAAAATCATAATGAAGCCTGGACAACACTCGCAGAAGAATGTGCCAACGAATACATATTTGTCTATATTTATTTATTTTAGGGACAAATGAATGAAATTTGAAGTTTAAAGAAAATTTGTCATTTTATAGATGATTGTGTTTACAGAAGTAAGAGGGAAGGAAACAGCTAAGTGGTTAGCGTACTCGACTCCCACGCGGAGGACCCGGGTTCGAGTCCAGCTGTGTTGCCCTTAGATTTTTTCTTCCTAGGAGACTATACCTCACTGTCCGGTGATGGACAGTGTTGTCTGTAACGAGAAAACACTCCCCGGAGGCCGGCAGTGCCCTGAGAAGGCTTCGGGCGCCAATGACCACAGGTATTGGCGCCATAAATAAAAATAAAAAAAAAAGAACAGGAGTAAGAGAAAGTCGTGTGAGTGTTTCACACAAGATTTTTTTTTCAATGATTTCTTAGATTTTTACTTTCTCTTACTGCTAATGAGAGGGAGTATTGCGATTGTGTCAAATTTTAGAAATTGCGTTTTCACCGGAAATACAGGTTTTTGAGGACCGCTGAGTCTGAAAAAGCGATTTTTAAGAAATTGGTCCTCTCTGTATTGGGGTCCGAATGACTCAAAAATGAAAAATCGCAGAAAGCTGAAATTTGGTATTTCATTCAGATTCTACCAGCGGACGTGACAATAAGTTTTTGGGTGAAAATAGGTCGATTGGATTTTTTTTTCTAAGGCACGTCAACATCAATGGTGATTGGCGCCAAGTGCCTTCTCAGAGCACTGCCGGCCTCCGGGCAGTGTTTTCTCGTTACAGACAACACAGTCCATCATTGGTCAGTGAGCTGTAGAGGCTCTTAGGAAGAGAAAATCTAAGTGCAGAACCGCTGGGCTCGAACCCGGATTGTTTTTTGTAACATTTTTCAAAAATAATTATTCTAGATGTTCTGTGGAATTTGTGGCGTTCAGTTTCAATTTTTTTTTTCAATTCCTTCAATGCTATTAACGATGCCTTCTGGACTACAAAGTAAAACTCTACATTCACGTGACTACCTGAGCCTTGGATGCCTCCTATCTTTTCTATATTTATGTTAGAGCTCTGAAAAATTTCCGGATTAATTTTTGACAACTAATTTTGTGATTGTTTCAACTGCAGTAAAAGAATCTGGTGTGTTTCATACCAGATTTTTTTCATAATACTAACCAGTCTCCAATAGATAGCACCACCTGAGCATACTGTTCGACAAAACTTCATTGAGTATGATATCTTATGTTTATCAGAGCACTGGTTGATCAGAAGTAAAATAGATATGTATGTCCCCAGAGCAGTCTGTCTCTGCCTTCTGTCCAGCTAAGGCTAAACACAGATAGGGATGCCAGGCTAATTTCCTCCTTCCTGCAAACGAAGCTAGCTAAATACTTTATAAAATGTCCGGCGTCAGTAAATTTTGACCTTAATAATTTTTGTTTTTGCTATATTGTTGAATTTGCATATGGGTTCTAAAAAAAGAAAAAAAAAGAAGCAAAACACAATGCATGGAGTGAACTCCGTCTGCATGAGTTGCAATACACATTAATGAAATTTAAACTAATATACAAATTAATAAATCAATTTGTATATTAGTCAGAAATCAATTTGTATATTAATAAATCAATTTGAAAACTGATACTTTGTATAAAATATGAACTTATTGCAATTTTTCGTTTTTGAGCTATGTTGTTCAATTACATACACACACAGCCCCCGCAAGGGGTATCTGTTGGATGCAGTTACTTGAGAAGTAGCGACCCCACGGTTACCACAGCTCAGTACACCATGCACTTCATCAGAACAGAACACAACTGATTTTTCAGTAATTTTGTGTCCAACAATTTAAAGTCCATTCAAATATATTCCTCAACAAGAAAGAACAGTGTTTTGAAAGACTTTTGCATGAATAGTGAAGTTCATTTTTTCCAAAGTTGCACAAATACACGTTTATTTTCAGAGTTACTTAAAATTAAGATGCAAGTGATATACAAAAGACAAAATAATACAGGGTTACCAAAACTGAATAAATAAAATCAAAATTGAAAACTAAGTTTTTTTATTATGCTACAAATTTAATGGAATGAAATGAAGAATACAAAAATATATATTTTTATTTCCTTTAATACATTTTTTATCTGTCAAAGCACTTGAAAAATTCGCGAAAATCTTTTTACGAGATTTATTATTAAGGGAATATATTTTAGATAAATGATTTAACAGCTTGCACAATATGGGGTGCACTGATGCCGTATTTATCGAGCAATGCAGCTGGGGGACCGCTACGTGGTACTTCTTTCACAGCCAGACGGATCACTTTGATAGTGCCAAGATGAGCTACTGCGCCGGCAACAGCTTCCCCAATGCCTCCTGTAATAATAAACAGCATTATTTGTGGGAATTTAAATTAAGTAACAGACCTCTATCCCCCCTCTAAAATCAATCTTATCAGATACGTTATCTACGCAGCAAGCATTCCAATTAAAAAAAAAAAATTCATTCTAACCATTTTCAAGAAAATTCTATAAAACTAAAAAAAAAAAAACCTATTATGTAAAATCGCACTTTCGGTTAACTGATTTTCTTCAAAATTGGAATTCTAGTAATGCTTGTAATGTGTATTAATATTATACAGGTGATAAAACCATATATTATACTGTAGTGGTACATTAGAGCGAAAGCATAACGTTACTGTTCCCCTAGAAACCCTAAAAAAATCCCGGGAAAATGTTACAAACAAAAGTGATAGGTATTTATGTATGACGACAATATATACAGTTTAAAGAAAATCGTTCTGAGCCGTTTTCGAGAAAATCGCCTGAGCTTTCTGCAATTTTTCGTTTTTGAGATATTCTGTTAAAACACATACATACATACATATATATATATTATTATTATTAAGGGATATATATATATGCAATTAACATTGTTAAATTCAATTTCGAAAATCTCGCACGATCGTAATACACAAAAGTCTCTCTTACTGCAGCTTATATAAAATTTAAATGACAAATTTTCTTCTAAAGTTATAATCTTTACTAAGTGTTTGCTTGTCTTCAATTTTTATATTAATGGGAGAATCTGAACTTAATGAAATGACTTTTTTTGAGGAAATCATACAATCCCCCCTCCCACCACATTCTTCTTTAAATGAATTTTCTAGGAAAAAAACTTTCAAACAAAAGTGACAGTTCCCTGTATACATAGAGTACCAAATTTAACGAAATCTATCGGTGTTTTTATGAAAAAAAAAATGGTAAAAATCTGGGAAAACTGTTCAGTAAATACCTACTTCCGGTCAACTGATTTTCTTCAAACACGGAATTTTGTCAGCAACATATATAATTCTCCTAGGTTTGTATAAGAATCTGAAATAACACTCAAAAGAAACATACATCCCCAACCGTCTCCTAAAAACCCACTTAAATGAATTTTCCCAGAAAAATGTTTTTTTCAAATAAAAGTTATAGCACTTTGTATGTGTAGACGATATACCATGTTTAAATTAAAACTGTTGAAGCTGTATTCGAGAAAATCTCAGAAAATGGAAAAACTGTTCACTAGAAGAAACGCACTTCTAGTTAACCGATTTTATTGGCAGTATATTTAATTCCAATTAATATTATTTAGACGGTACAATTATAATATAATAACTAAAACTAACAGAGGCAAATAAAAGTTGTAGCGTTTTGTATGTGTGCAGCTAATTTAACAATTTTAAAGAAAATCGTTGGAGCATTTTACAAAAAATAGCAAAAATAACTGAAAAATCCATTCAGGAAGTGGTACTGGTTGGGGAATTTTGATAAGTAACTTCCTGTCAGGTCCATATGGTGATACCCAAATGAAATATAAAATATGAACTTATTGCAATTTTTCGTTTTTGAGCTATGTTGTTCAATTACATACACACACAGCCCGCAAGGGGTATCTGTTGGATGCAGTTACTTGAGAAGTAGCGACCCCACGGTTACCACAGCTCAGTACTCCATGCACTTCATCAGAACAGTACACAATAAACTTAAACTACATACACTACAGACAATTTCAAACACAGTACACAAACTAGGGTCTCCGTCCCTAGTTAATTGGTGAAAGCCAAAGGAGAAGGAAGGGATTAGCTCAGGGGTAGCGCGCTGGACTAGCAACGCGGAGTTCCCGGGTTCGAATCCTGCATGCTGCCCTTAGATTTTCTCTTCCTAGGAGCCTCTACAACTCACTGTCCAGTGATGGGCAGTATTGTCTGTAGCTAGAGAACACTGCTTGGAGGCCAGCTGTGCATTGGAGAAGGTTCCGGGAGGCACAATAGATCTCTCAGATCGCAGTGCAATAATCCCCTTCAACAATCTACATACACACAAACCATTTTCTAAAAATTACGTTTTTGAACTCATGGGACCTCAAAATGTGTATTTCTGGAGACAACTCTATATGGAAAATTTGACACAATTACAATACTTGCTGTAACAGCAGTTCGTGAGACTAACAGTATCCAAAGACCCTAACCTTCTTCATAGTGATCTTCCACAACAATAATCCTATTGTGACAATCCTTAGCATTGGTAATAATTCCATTAGCATCAATCGGTTTTATAGTAAATGGATCTAGTATCCGAATTGATATGCCAGATTTGGATAGAGTGTCGGCTGCTTTCAAGGCTTCATGCAATGTCACTCCAGCGCCAATAACCAATGCCACATCTGATTCACTGCTACGGATGATTTCAGATTTACCAATCTGTAACAGAGAATTTATTTATTTATTTTATTTTTTTATCATCGTAACAACCATTTATACTTGAGCAGACGACAACACCACAATCCTTTCCTCTCATAATGATCCGATAACTGTTTAACATTTCATTCAAAGCCCTTCTCCGATCACTTGAGTCCTGGTTAACAAAATTCTTCTGGGTAACTAGCAGTAGTTGTCGCTGGATGCCTACCACTCCTGACCATCACATCAAGTTCATATCTCCTCCTAGCGTATTTACTTCATACATATTTATTTAAGTAGTTGGAAATATACATAAAAAGATATTGCTCACAAATTGAGGCTTATTTTTTACATATATTTGTAAATGTACTTTTGTATGAAGTATTAAATAAAGTACTTCGGTCTTAGTTCGTAGATTTGGCTTCTTAACTGTGCGACCGAACGGACCAGTGGGCAGCAAGATCTGTACTGTACAGGCGCCAACTCAGCTATAAAAAAGATGGCCGCTAGATTGGCCACACTAGTTCTAAAAAAAAAATCTAGTGTGTGAACACTCTCACACGACTTTCACTCACATTGCATACAATACGATTTAATCAAAACATTTTCATTAAAATTGGAACGTTACAATGTATAGTTGGGCTGTCGTAAACATGAACAGCCTTATGCGGAGCGTTCTATGTCAAAACCAAGAAAGCTTGTAAAAATTAGATAGACCACACGACCACAGTAAACTAACAGATAGACCACAGTACTTGCCGGTTTCGAGAAAATTCAAAAACTCCAAAACCTAATCTGTAAAATCACACTATCGGTCAACCGATTTTCTTCAAATTTGGAATTCCATTAATGATTCTAATGTATTTTAATATTATGTAGGTGGGTGAAACCATATATTATACTGAAGTGATACTTTACGAAGAAAGCATAACGCCATTGCCCCCCCCCCAAAATCAATTTTCCTGTAAAAATGTTTCGAATAAAAATATCTACTATATTTGTAGATAGTATACGAAGTTTAAAGAAAATCGTTTGAGCCGTTTTCAAGAAAATCAGGAAAACTTGAAAAAACATTCGGTAAAGTCTTCTTTCTGGCTGTTGGATTTTGCTTGAAATCTTCATATTTGATGCGGAATACTAAGTTTGAACTTTTCGTTTTTGGGATATGCTGTTTTAATACACCCTATTCGGTAAAAACATTTTTCCATATTTGGAAGGGCCCAAAACATGTATTTCCAATTAAAATTCGATTTCGAAAATCTAGGGTAAGAGAAGCTAAAAAATGTTTTTAGTATGGTCTGTGAAGGGGTTAACAAAATATCACAAAAATGAAAAGTTGCAGGAAGCTCAAACTTGGTATTTCGTTTTCGTACTACCACCGCCTCAAACACGAAGATTTCGCGCAAAGTTCATCAACCGGAAGTGTGATTTTACTAAATAGTTTTTCAGTTTTCCCTGATTTTCTCGAATGCGGCTCCAACGGTTTTCTTTAAACTTCGTATTTTATCTACACCTATAACTTTTATTCTAGGAAATATCTATCACATTTGTCTAGGAAACTTGATTTTTGGTGGAAACAGTAGCATCATGTGTTTCTCCAAAGTACCATTCAGTATAATATATGATTTGACCAACTAGGTAATATTAATACATATTAGAAGCTTTGATGGAATTCCAAATTTAAAGAAAATCAGTTATCAAAAGTGTGATTTTACAGAATAGGTTTTTTGAATTTTCTCGAAAACGGTTACAAAGGTTTTTATTAAACTTGGAATACTTGCTGCATAGATAGAAACGTATCACTTTTATTTGAAACACTTTTCTGACAAAATTGATTCTAGTGAGATTTTTAAATTTGCAAAAGGTTTCTTATTTTGACATAGATCGCTCCACTTAAGGCCACTCAGTTATAGAAGTAAAATCCCCACCACCATTTTTATGGCCAGCTCAACTAAATATTTTAACGTCGCAATTTTAAAGAAAATTTCTTGAATAAATTGTATTAATAATTAGAGTAAGAAAAAGTGGTGCGAGTGTTGTAAACTAGATTTTCCTATCAAATTACTGTGTGTGTGAAAGGCGGACAAGTAGCAGTAATACTGACTATTGAAGTAACATTCTCTTATAGCAGTAATAGAAAAAGTAATTTAAAAAAAAATATTGTAATACCTTAAACTCGTGATCGTTCTCGTAGAGAATAGCCGTATTTGGACGAGAAGTTCTGACGTAGCAAATGCCCTTAGTGTTGGCAGCAAATTCCACAGCTCTTTCACAGCTTACAGCATCGCTTGGGTAGAATACAGTAGAACCTAGTAAAATACCAAAAATTATTTAGCTTACTGTGTGGCACATATCTGTCAATCCAATTGCTGGATAGTTTCACAACATTCATCCGCGTGGATGAACTCACTAGGGTTGTTCTGGATAGTCTGAGATGTCAGAGCTATTAGTGAGATATCGCTCAGGGATCTGGTTGGACTGGAGGCACTGTGGTTAAGGAGACATCTTTTCGTGTAATGGGTAATATTCAAGCCTGGAGACCTCTTTTTGTAGTGTCTGTGAGATAGAGGAAGAAAAACACATAATCCATATGACAGATTGCTTGGGTTGTGAGAAAATTAGGTTCCTACAACAACATCATCATGACATCCGCCATACTGCAGGAGCGAGCCGCGTCTCAAGGATTGTGGAGGGAGAAGACCAGGGTAGGCTCAGGAAGCATATGATCCTCTAATGGTCTGGCTAATAGTGGTCAATGCAGGTTCAACCAACTGGGCGATGAATCACCCGCCGCGGTGACTAGACCTGCGTACAAGCTCTGAGCAATGGTGGTGGTGGGGGGGATTTCACAATAGATCTCTTTGGGTCTCGCAGTGATCTCTGGCCGCTAGGACCACTTTCTTTATTCTATTCTACTCCTAGACCATTCTAGATTCAATTTTAATAAATGAAAGCCACATTTCAAGGCGCCTGCTATTATGATCAACACCATAAAGTTTCCAAACACTTTTCTGTAAACTAACCTGGTATAGATCTAAACAGTGCAAGATCTTCAAGTCCCATCTGGCTGGGTCCGTCTTCGCCAATGCTTACGCCACAATGTGATCCAACAAAGTTAACATTCGTCTGTGATATAGCTCCCATACGGATCTGCAAAATAAATAAATAAAAACAAACTGATATACGAAACATCGGACCACTTTCACTCTGCAGTTAATACAATTATGAAATTGACAAATTTTCTTTAAAATTCGGAATTTTTACTCAGTTGCCATAACATAAATATAGATGTAGTAAGTTTATACACTCAGCAAAAAAAAAAAAAAAAAAGGGAAATTTATATTTTGCTATATAAAAATACTTCTGTGTACTTTGGTACATTTATGTCTATAACTGTTATTTACAATACTTTTAACCACAACTACTACTAACTTTCTTCAGAATAAACTTTGAAAATAAACATTAATTGCCGGGAAATGACTTCGTACTGATTTCTTTTTAAAATCATCATTTTATTGTTAAATTTCTCTATTTGCTTAAATTTATTAACAGAAAAATGGTCATTTCTTTTGAGATGCCGCCAGAGCAGTCGCTCTTGCGGAGGAGGAAGAAGCATATGTGACAAAACCAATTGTGTAAAGTCGCAGTTACAACTGACCGATTTTTTTCCAATTTGGAAATCTAGCAATGCTTTTAATGTACAGTAGTATTACAATCGTGGCTGAGCAGTGGTCGCGTGAACTCTAATGGTATATTTGAAGAAAAAATATTTATAAAAGTATAGTTATCGTGATTTATTAGAACTAAATTTAATACGCAAATAGTGCCTGTAATAGTGCGGCAAATTTGATAATGTTTTAAACGATTTCAATCGAATAGTTATTGTGGAATTAATGCGAGAACCGAAAATTTCGTATTAAATCAAATAAAATTAAATTAGCCATCACCGGGATTGTGAGTGGGCCCAGGTGGGGGTAAAACTTTATTATCTGTTATCATCTGTCTTCAATCCAGATCAACAAAGAATAATAATAATAATAATAATAATAATGTTTGTTTATTAAATCAATCAACAAAGAATATTATTAATTAGTAGCAGTAAGGTCGGACAAACTCCTACTAAATAATAACTGTGGTATTAAGATAACCACTGTATCAGATGCGATAATGGTACCTAGACGGAATATCAAGTTTCACACTCTTACCATTTTGTCTCGAAATTTAGTTTTCACCAGAAATATATGTTTTGTGGAACAATCACACAAGTTTCACTTACTCTAATTAATACAATCAAGGGAAATCATTTTCTCTAACATACTTACAAAATAACAAAGTAATTGACAAGTCGTGGTAAATTCCAGAAAAATGAAAAATCCATTCAGTAAAGTGGTTCAAAACCGGTTTTGATCAGAATAAAAACCAAAAATGCTCTAATTAATACAATTTAATCAAGAAATTTACTTTAAAATTGCAATGTTACAATGTTAAGTTGGGCTGGCCATATAAATTGTGGTGGGAATTTTTACTTGTATACGGGACCGCTCTAGGATAAAACCGAAAAAGTATATGTAAATTTAAACTAACTGATAGACCCCCAATAACCCTTTAAAATCCATGTTTTCAAAATAAAAGTGATACGTTTCTATTTATGCAGCAAGCATTCCAAGTTTAAAGAAAATCATTGTAACAGTTTTTGATAAAACCTAAAAACTCAAGAAAAACCTATTCTGCAAAATTGCACCGGTTAACAGATTTTCTTCAAATTTTCGATTTTCTCACTGCTTCTAATTAGTATTCATATTATATAGGTGAGTAAATCATATATTATACTGAAGTGGTACTTTATAGGAAAACATAACGCTTCTGTTACGCCAAAACCCTCAAAAAAAATCAATTTTTTCGGGAAAATAATTTAAAAAAAAAATAATAGGCATTTATGTGTGTATATAGTATACGAAATTTAAAGAAAATCGTTAGAGTCGTTGATTTTCGAGAAAATCAGGATAACTGAAAAAAAAATTCAGTAAAGTTGCACTTCTGGTTGATGATTTTTGTCAGAAATCGTCATGTCTAATGCAGTGGTAGTACCTAAACGGAATTGCAAGGTAGAGCTTCCTACAAGTGTTCGTTTTTGAGATATTCTGCAAGAACACACACACACAATGCGCTCGCTAAAAACATTTTTTCCCAGGAACCCAAAAACAGCTAAAGTAATGCCTATTTTTTCAGGAGGGCTTAACGACCAATTGCTACCCAAAACATGTATTTCTGGTGAAATTCTGGTCAATTTGGAAAATCTGGCACAATCGCAACACTTGCTGCTACTAAAATAAAAATTTATTCGTTATTTGGAGAAATTCGAATAATATCCATCACTGGTTATAACTAAACGGTACATCAAATTCCAATTGAAATGCATTTTGCTTACCTGATCAAAAGTTCTAGTAAAGAAAGTTGCAAAAGTAGAAACAAATGCAACAGTTCTATTTCTGCAAGTAGTGCCCATTGCAACACCTACCAAATTTTGTTCTGCAATGAAACATTCAATGTATTGTGCTTTGTTCACCTGTAACAGATAAAAAAATGATATGATGAATGCATGCACACAACAGAGCATTATGGTAGAACCGTAATTGTACTGACGGATACTAGATCGTTACTGTTTCATGTGGGGTCGAAATAATAATAAAAAACAAAAAACTCTAACTGACTGAATAGTCAGCCTAACAATGATGACCTATTCGGTTCCAATGTGTGTAAAATTAACAGCGTCCCATTATTTTTACTTACTTTATGTTTACCTTACAACTATCATGTTTATTATTCATTTGGTAATCTACTATAAACCGAACACTTTGTATAGGGCTGTCTGCCCTTATAACAAATGAAATTAAAAATTAAAACAGAGTCTGGTATTTAGACATTTTCTTTTAAATAATCCACGAAATCGTGGCAACAGACCAACAGATCGCTATCCTCTTCCCCTTGTCATGCCTTGTTTCAGGTACGGCTAGTGTTTTGTTTAGGAAAACCATTGTCTCTTATTATTTTCCCTCTTAAACCAAACAAATCCATCACGTAGAAATGGGCTTGGAAGGGGAATTTAAGCTCCGTCCTACATGATGGGAAAATTAGGCGCCCTGCCCTTCTTTTACTCATTAACCAACAACTGCATTTTTGTGACCAGTATTGGTCCTAGAATTCACCCTGAAGAAGTCTTCTGCAGTATATATTGGGGGACCTTAACTCGAAGGAACCATAGTTTTTTCTGCAAGACCAAGACCCCACGAAACCTGAAAGATTATAATTATAACTACACGATACTAAAAAACAAAAGTTCTCTACCTTCCATCGATTTGTTTTTGTTAATTAGTGGGCTGCGCCCCTACAACAACCTAAAAACCAATTTACAGGCTTAACAAGGATTTTAAAAAATTAGTCAAAACTATGATACTCCTTGCGCAATTGTGTGTTGGCCAGGGGTACAGACAGGAAGAAATATCAAGTAACTGCAAAAAGTACAACGCATGGTTTGTTTGGCCATAACTGGTGCGATGAGGACTACACGGACATCGCCGTTGGAAGTACTATTGAAATCGGAAACTCTACAAAACTCGGTTGTAGGGGAGACAATGAAAGGTCATCTAAGGAAGAGATATAGAGGTAAGTGGATAAGAACTTTTTTTAGGAAGGGGTCATACGAAATGTTGTACCACTGCCTAGGTCAGTGTCCCAGTTTCGCCAATACTAGGTTTCGCATATTTAGGAGGATAACATTCTCAAGGGAATAATGCTTAGGGGAGTTGTAGGTTAAAGATATCCTAAGAATTGTAGTTAGGTTGGGGTGGGTCCTTAAGAGTAGAAGTTGTTTCTTCCCCTTCCCGAGTAGAGTAAAAGTCATACTGACCCACCTTCGGGCACCTATCATTAATAATAATAAATAATAATAATAATAATAATTAGGTTTCATACTTACAGTTTTAATTTTCTCCGAATATGTGGAATTTTTAGTATCACCATCCAGCGCTATGACACGGGCATTTTTGGAAGCCAGTTTGATAAGCGCCGTGCCATATGCCAAACGGGTAGCCACGCTATCTGTCTTCTTGTAGGATGGAGGCGAGCTGAGTTTTATATTTGCAATATCTACCGGCTCTGCATCCATCGTCATTGCTGATGGGGTGAATTTAATGTCACCATTTTTGATCAGTGATCTTAAATGCTGCAAAAACAGGAAATCAAACAAAAATCATTTACATGACTTTTTTCTTCCTCAAATTTACATACTATAATTGACAAACTAACTCAAGTTAACTGCGTTGAAAAAAAAATCGCACAAAACTGAAAAATCTATTCAGTAAAGTGGTACTTCGGATCGACCAAATTTGACCAACAATATAAAAAAAAAAATCTGGTGTGAAACGCTCACACAACGTTCTCAAAATTAAAATTGGAAAATTTTATAGTTAGTGAACCAAATTTCATGAAATTCGTCGAAAACTGGAAAAAAAAGTTCATTAAAAGCGCACTTCCGTTTACTAGTTTTCTTGAAACTCGGAATTTTGGCCATCTATTTATTTCTAATTAAGTTTGTTTAGATGATATAATTGTATAATCAACTATGATAGCACTTTAGAGAAAAACATAACCCCACCCCTCCCCTAAAAGTGCCATTAAATGAATTTTCCCTGAGAAATGTTTTAAAAAAAAACATTTCCCTGAGAAATGTTTTAAAAAAAACTTGTAGATCTTTGTATGTTTAGTTTATACAATAAGAAGTTTCAAGAAAATCGTCGGAGCCATTTTTGAGAAAATCGCCAAAAAGTGAAAAAATCATTTAGTAAAGTGGTAATACATGTTTTGAGACCCAGTCTTTCGTGACCAACGATTTTCTTCAAACCTCTTATACTACCTACACATATCTACTCTATACCTTTCGATTTATTCTACCCTCTTCACCAAACTTTTATTTGAAACATTTTCCTGGGAAAATTAATTTTTTTGGGTGGTTCTGGGGGAACAGTAGCATTAAGCTGCCGGTTATCCGATTTTTTCCAATCGGAATTTCAACAACATATTCAATTCTATTTAGATGATAGAATGTATAATTAACTGGAATAGCACTTTAGATAAAAAAACCTAACCCCACCCCTCCCCCATAACTGCCCTTAAATGAATTTTCCCAGAGAAATGTTTCGAATAAAAGTTGTAGCTCTATGTACGTGAAGTTGAATGCCAAGTTTGAAGAAAATCGTCGGAGCCATTTTTGAGAAAAACGCAAATAAGTAAAAAAACGAACTAGTAAAGTGGTACTTCCGACTGGGGAATTTCGACAGAAAACGTACTGTCAGATCCCATGGTGATAGCTAAACGGAATTTCAAGTTTTAACTTTCTACGGTTTTTCGTTTTTGAGCTATGCAGTTCACACACACACCACAGACCATTTGCTAAAAACCACTTTTTTGGACTCAGGGGACCTCAAGACGGATATTTCCAGTGAAAACTAGAGTTCGAAAATTTGACACGAATTCAATACTTCCTCTTACTAGGAGTAAGAGAAAGTAAAAATGTTAATACAATTTAATCAAGAAATTTTCTGTAAAATTGCAACGTTACAATTTTTAGTCGGGCTGGCCATTAACATGGATTTGAATTGTATACCTGAGTGGTCTTATGTAGAGCGCTCAATGTTAAAACCAACAAAGCTTGTGCACATTTAAATTTTAACTGTCTGACAGACCCTCAATACCCCTCCTTAAAACATCAATTTTACATCAATTTTTTTTCAAAAAAATGTTCAAAATAAAAGTGATATGTTTTTATCTATGCAGCAAGCATTCCATGTTTAAAGAGATCATTGTAAGTTTTCGAGAAAATTCCAAAAAAACAACTATTTGTAAAATCGCACTTCCGGTTAACCAACTTTCTTCAAATTTAGAATTGCATCGATGCTTCTAATGAGTATTAATATTATGTAGGTAGTAAAACCATATTTTATACTAAAATGGTACTTCATAGGAAAGCTTAATGCTACTGTTCCCCCAGAACCACCCAAAAAAATTAATTTTCCCAGGAAAATGTTTCAAATAAAAGTCTGGTGAAGAGAGTAGAATAAATCGTAAGGTATAAAGAGTAGATATGTGTAGGTAGTATAAGAGGTTTGAAGAAAATCGTTGGTCACGAAAGACTGGGTCTCAAAACATGTATTACCGGTGAAAACTAAATTTCGAAAATCTGGCACGATCGCAATACTTCCTCAAAAAAAAGTATGAACTTTCTGCTATTAACCATAAAACTTACTTTCAAAACTTCCGGTGATTTATCACCTAACGGTTTTCCATGCCAATTTTCCTGATCTTCAATGCCAACAAAATTCTTGCCTTTGTACGTCTTGGCTATAATTGCTGTCGGACGGCCTTTAGTTGCCTTAGCGTTGTCAAATGCCTGCAAAAAAAAAAAAAATTATAAAGTGGTAGGTACGCAGTGGCGACTACTGGTTTCGCGATTGCGCGACTGAACCCCCAGCTATTTGAAAAAAAAAAAAATTAAATAAAAAATACAAATTTTCTTATTTTTATTTTATTTCATATTTCAATTTCAAAAAAATATTTTCATTTTTATATTAGTTACGAACATTAGTCACAGTAAAAATTGTATATATTGGCCTGCCAATTGTTTATAATATCAAAAATCGAATAAATTAATAATTTTGTTGTCAAATCAGAGAATCAGACATAAAAGATAGGAACGTATATCAGTATAGGAGCTCCTTTAATATGTTTGTTTAATGAATTGTACACTAGTGAATTGTATGTATACCAGGAGATCTATAAAAATGTAGGAAGTTGGAGGCTTATAGTTGGGCGTCGCGCTAGAGAATATTATATATATATATATAATTTCTTTGTGTTAGTATAGAAATGTGTATATTCTCATTAACTTTTTTAAAATAAGAGTAGGGGTTACAAGTGCGTTGAACATTGAACGATCTTACCCGGAGTTATTTGCACATTCCACTTTGCCCTGTAACGGCGTTACTCATATTCGTTATTTTTTGCGATGTGATGTGCCTGTGCCAATGTGTGGATTTTTTATATTTATATTTATATATTATTTTTATATTTAAAAAAAAAATTTGATGTTGGTATTGGTACTTAAAACATCACTAAGATATAGTGACCCAGCAAAGAATCGATGCTAACTCATTGACATTTCCTTTGAACCGAAACACTTTATTTAGATAATAAAAATTTCCGTTAAGTTAACCACTTAATTTTCGAACTCAAACGGTACAATCTCTTTTTTCACAGTTCTTCTCTGGGTGCACAGTGACAGATTTATTGTTAATTTAACATATTTAATTGTAGGGGAGAAATGCAAGTTTTTACCTGGCTCTGCTTACTTCATGATTCTATCTAGCCAGCTACTAATAATGATAGGTAATGTAATTTAAAAAAAAAAAATGTTGAACCCCCACATATCCAAGTCAGGAGCCGCCACTGGTAGGTACATACAATTTAAAAAAATTCTTCTTGTCAAAGGACTACGTCCTGCCCTCATTAAAGTGCGCTCACACTTACCTTGATTAGTTCATTAACACTATGTCCGTCAACGACCAAAGCATTGAAACCAAATGCATCCAATCTTTTCTTGTATTTGTCCATATCATGTCCAAGACTAGTAGCTTCAGATTGGCCCAAACGATTCACATCAAATATTACTACAAGATTATCCAATGAATAGTAAGATGCAAAATTCAAAGCTTCCCAAATGGAGCCTTCGGCACTTTCACCATCGCCGACCAATACATAAACTCTGGCAACAAACACATCAACAAATTTGGTGAGAAATAATCACACTATTTTCTCTAATTGCAATACTTACAATTCTAACTGACAAGTTAGTTTCATACTTGCGTCGTTATACTCCAACAGTGCCTACTCTCCTCAACTCCTTTTTTTTTTATCCAACGCCCGTTCTTGACCTCCCTGTCATTCGACGCCGCGCTTCCCAATGTACACGAATTACATCTTCGGCCTGAAAAGCCCCCTGTGTCGGGGTAAGGCTAGGCAAATCAACAGATAGCTTGGGTCCTGCAGACCATCATATGACACAGCTGGCACTAGTCTCCTATGTAGGTGAGCTTGGAGATAATCGTGACCTGTGAGTAGGCGGAAAGCAGTCACCCCCTCTGCCCGAGGAGAGGTTGTCAACAAAGGACCATTCTCGTTCAAGCATACCTATGGCTACATTGCAATTATGCTCTTTCAACCAACATATAATCGCCTCGTCGATGCTGCTTTGGGAGGAGGCTAGAGAGACCTTCATGGGAATTTCCAAAACAGTGTAAACAGATTTTGCTCTGTAGAAGTCTGTGTTATAATACCATTTTATCAAGACAGAGATGATGTGCGACCACCCGAAACCGAACTATGACCATAAAATAAAGCAGGCTATCACGGAAAATATCACTGATAAAAATTTACGTATGTAGATAGGAAGAGTTATCTTAAAGAGTTAAGAGGAAATATTGAATCGTACAAAATTATCTAGTTTTCACCGGAAATACATGTTTTGAAGCCCCTGAATTTAAAAATTGGTTATTGAAAATGGTCTGTTTTGTTGTGTGTGTGTAAACAGCATTTCATCTTATTCTAATTATACAGCAAGCATTCCAAGTTTAAAGAAAATCTTTATAACCATTTTCAATAAAATTTCCCATAAACAAACTTAAAACCCTATTCAGTAAAGTTGCATTTCTGGTTAACAGACTTTCTTCAAATTAGTCAATGCTTTTAATGTACGTATATTAGATATTACGTTGGTGATAAAACCATATATTAATACGGAAGTGGTACTTTAAAGGAAAACATTACGCTACTGTTTTCTCAGAACCCCCCAAAAATCAATTTCCCCGGGAAAATGTTTTAAAATAAAAGGGTATTTAAGTGTGTGGATAGTATACGAAGTTTAAAGAAAATCTTTGGAGCCGTTTTCGAGAAAAGTAGGAAAAACTGAATAAACTACTCAGTAATGTTGTACTTCTGGTGGATGGATTTTGCCCAAAACTTTGGTGTCAGAAGTGGTGGTAGTATCTAAACGAAATACCAAGTTTGAGCAATGTGCGACTTTTCATTTTTGAGATATTTTGTTCACAATACTTCCCTCTTATCAGGAGTAACAGAAAGTAAAAACTCCAAAAACGATTCTGTAAAGTCGCATTTCCGGTTAACAGATTTTCTTCAAATTAGAATTCTAGCGATTCTTCTAATATATATTAATGGTACATAGGTTATTGCTACCCAAGAACCCCCTCCCCAAACTCAATTTTCCCGGAAAAATATTGTGCTATTATTGAGAAAACCGCGGAAATCACGGTTGATGATTTTGACTGGAAACCTTGGTGTCGGATGCAATGAGGGTGGCCTAAACGGAATAATCAAAGTTTCAAGCTTATTTCTTCTTTTTGTTTTTGAGATATATTTTGTGCACAAACATATATTATATATTGACTATATATATATATATATATATCTATATATATATATATATGTGTGTGTGTGTGTGTGTGTGTGGTGTGTGTGTGTGTGTGTTGTGTGTGTGTGTGTTGGTGTATAATATATATAACCAAACACACACACATCCTTCACCTCCACAAATCTGTATACACTAACCTGTATGACGCTTTGTCAAAGTATTTCCCAACAAATGCCATTCCACAGCCGACAGAAAGTCCTTGTCCTAAAGATCCAGTGCCCACATCGACAAAAGATAGCCTTGGCGTTGGATGACCTTCTAAATCGCTATCGATTTTACGTAAATTCAATAGTTGTGTAGTGGGAAACAAACCGGCTTCAGCCCATGCTGTGGAAAGAATAAATAAAATTACTTTGATGGTTGCGCTCAATGTGAGTTTGTAGAAAAACGCATGAAAGTGAGGTATGTGAAAACAAAAACGAAACAAAAAAACCATTTCAAAAAAGAGTTTGACAATAGTTATTTATCAGATAGTTAGTAAAGTGATACTTTTTTAGGTCTGGGTACCAGGTCATATATGGGAATCATGGGAAACAAGGAGGGTAGAGAGGTTTGCCAAATTAGGCAACTCTCTCCCTTTGCGGGGTCATACCTATGATGAGTTCAGGGGTCATCCGGAGTCTAAGATGGCTCACGGGGGGGGGCGGGATGCGGACTAAGGCTATAGCTGAGATGATGGTGTGGTCTTGCATCTGTTGGAACCCATGACTGGATATTATGGTTTAAGGAGACACCTACATTATATTTTGCTTTGCCAAACTCCTTATAAATTCCTGTTGCTTACACTGCTCAAAATTTGAGCAACTATGCAAATCATTGGCAGACAAATTGTTTTCTTTGCTTCTATGAGCAAATTACAAAGCTTCTTTTGATGCATAATATTTGGAAAATCTTATGAGATCACTTTGATGTAAATCAGGTTTAGAAATTCAAACTGCATGCATTGCACAATCAGGTTATATATATGTATATAAAACGCAAAACTGCAACTTTCAATTATTGCAATTAACATAAAAATCGCAAACAAGAGAAACAAATCATAATGGTACATTACAGAAATCGTCAAAGAAGTGCAATTACTATTGCAAGTTGGAAGGTCAAGTTGGAAACTGAAATGTCAAAACCTTTTCCTAATCTCCAAAATTTCTAAAATTAAGTGCCTGCAATATTAAAAACAAAATAAATTTTTCTATTTCTTTATCAAAAACTGAATACTAATTCTACCCCACAAATCCACTGAATTAAACAAATTATAGAAAATTAAAATCACATTATCTAGGAATTGTGGAAACTACACAGAATCAAAATTTTAGAGAATTAAATTTACTAAAATTTTGGTTCATTAGTATGTTTTGTTAGGATAATTGCTAGAGGAGTTATTGCTGAAAAATTAAGCTAGGAAGCAGGAACCCTTTAATATTATTATTGCTTATATCTTTGTTAATAGTGATTCTAGCTTTTTGGTGTTCGTTACGAACACTGTATTCAATGTTGTAAATTGGATGTTGAGGTTCGGTCATACAAAAGAACTCTTTTTAAATTTCTACCGACGTTACGGCAAATTTATTTCCTTCTTCATGACAATCCTCTATGTCCAATAGTACAAAAAATATTAGATCAACGATCCACGGATAATATGACCAACCTAATTCCCCCCTCTACGCCATCACAGCAACTTCCAATATCCTATATCTCCATCCCATACATAGAGGATCTATCTGAAAAAAATAGCTAAAATCTTCAAGAAATATAACCTTTCCATCGCTCACAAAAACTCCAATCCTCTAAAAAGACTCTTTTCTAAATTCAAAGACCCCACGCCCACAACTTTATTATCAGATGTAATTTATAAAATAAATTGTTTACAATGCCCAGCTACATACATAGGACAAACATCTCAATATTTAAAAAATAGACTGTACCAACATAAATACGACGGTATAACTAAAAAAACCGACTGACATGACTACAACACTAACGAAACACTGCATGCAATACAAACATGAATTTGACATGGAAAACACTAAAATTCTCTCCAGCAACAATAATAATAAAAAAAGAAATATATTGGAAATGATTCATATTAAAAAAGATAAATTATCTATTAATTTTAGAACTGATACCAAAAACCTATCCCTCAGTTATAACAATCTCCTGGAATTTCCAAAACAACAGACTAAGACACGGTTTTCCCATTCGCTCTCCTAGCCCTTTATAAACCTTGACCCATCCAATGTCCGTAACACTTGCTGATGGCATGTCACCACAGGTTAAACTACAGTTTTTAAATAATTCTTACTGAAAATTTTTGTAAGTACATTTCCTAAGTTATCTCCATACTTTACACTTATATATGCCACATATTGTCAAAGTTTCAATAGTTGTGATTTAGTTTAATATTGATCTGTTCTATTTAAATGTGTTAATTTAAATGTGCTATATATATCATACTTTTTATTTAATTTATTTATATAGTTTATTTCAAAAAAAATTTATTTGAAAATATTTATTTTAAGTTTATAATTTTTTTATGGTGTTTATCTACTCTTTTTTTTTATTTGTATTACAACCATTGTATAGACCCTGAAGAAGGCAATAATGGGGGCCGGGAAACGTCGGTAGAAATTTAAAAAGAGTTCTTTTGTATGACCGAACCTCAGCATCCAATTTACAACATTGATTCTAGCTAAAACTGAACAAAATCAAAATTGTAAACCATTAAATTTACAACTTCTTTTTTTTTTACTAAGTATTGTAATGTGCCAAATTTTCGATACCGAGTTTTCACCGGAAATATCCGTTTTGAGGTCCCTTGAGATCAAAAAAGTGGTTTTTAGCAAATGGTGTGTGTGTGTGTGTGTATTTATGTATGTGAACAGCATAGCTCAAAAACGAAAAATCGCAGAAAGTTCAAACTTCATATTCTGTTTGGGTATCACCATGGGATCCGACAGTACGTCAGCGGTCAAAATTCCTAGACCGGAAGTACCACTTTACTGAATGGTTTCTTCACTTTTTTGTAATTTTCTCAAAAATGGCTCCGACGATTTTCTTCAAACTTGATATATCAACTACACATACAATGGTCTACAACTTTTATTTAAAACATTTCTCTGGAAAAATTCATTTAAGGGCACTTTTGGGGGAAGGGTGGGGTTAGGTTTTCCTCTAAAGTGCTATCATAGTCGATGTTACTATTCTACTATCCATTCAAAATTAATTAGAAAGAAATAGATGGCCAAAATTCCGAGTTTCAAAAAAAATAAGTAAACCGGAAGTGCGCTTTTACTGAACTTTTTTTTTCAGTTTTCGACGAACACTAACGAAATTCATCAAATTTGTGATACACAAACTATAAAATTTGTCAATTACAATTTTGAAAACTGGAGCAAGAGAAAGTTGTGTGAATGTTTCACATAAGATTTTTTTAATTAAAAGAACAGCAAAATTAATTATCCAATTTCTCAAAATTTTAAATTATCAAATGGACTCAAATTTTTTCAATGAAGGATTAAGTGGTGATTAACCGTCATACGATGCGGCTGTCACTCAAACTAAATATAGACAACAAAATTAAAAAAAAAAAAAAAAAATTAGAGAGATTATTAAGAAATTTTAGAAAGTTACATTAAAGTGATGATGTAAATTAAATAGAACAAGGTAAAATGGACCAACCCATTTCTAATGAACTCAAAACCCTTAGAATTGCCAAACTACATAATTTTGTCTGCAGGTTAAATGTATAAACCAAAGTTTTTTTCTTATATGTTTAGTTAATATTGGCTCTATAGGGTGCGCCACTTACATGTTAAAAAAATATATGCACTTTCAAAAATCACCTAAACTAAATTCTATTATTGCAGAAAAATAAAAATCTGGTGTGTAACAATCACAAAATTTTGTCTTACTGCAATTAATTCAATTTAACATTAAACATTCAATATTTTTTTAAATTGTAACATTTCCCCTATAAAATCAAATTTTTCAAAAAAAAGTGATGAATACATATCTGCGCTGCGAGCATTCCAAGTTTGCTGTTCACATACATACATACACACACACAAATTACGACAATAAAGAAATTAGACGGAGGGTATACAGAAAATCTGAAGGAGACTTACGAGTATTTATTAGAAAAACTGATTCCTCAAGACAGTGAATTGGATGATAGTGAGGAACACAATTTTATAGGATTAAATAATAAAGAAGAAATTGTAACAGAAGATGATATTCCATTTTCTAAAGATGAAGTCGAATCAGTTATTAATAATATGAAGAATAAAAAGGCTGCGGGCTTAGATGGCATAACAAGTGAAATATATAAAGAGGTTTTTAAATTATTTCCCATTGCAATTACGACTTTGTATAATGAATGCTTAAGGAGAGCGATATTTCCTAAAATATGGAAACGTTCAGAAATCAAATTAGTAGTTAAACCAGGGAAGGAAACATTAGATACTTACAAAAAATTCAGACCAATTAGTCTTCTACCAGTAGGAGGAAAGGTTTTAGAGAAATTAATGATAGATAGGATTATGTTCAAATTATATTCTGAAGGAGGACTGAGCCTTAACCAGTTTGCTCAGACATCAGTCTAGTACCATGGAAGCAATACTAGAAGTAAAGGAATTAATAGAAACACATCTTAATAATAAAAGAAAAGTAATGCTTGTAACTTTAGATGTGGAAGTGGCTTTTGATGCTGCATGGTGGCCAGAAATTTTGTCCAAACTGAAATTGCAACGGTGTCCTAGAAATCTTTATCTATTACTTCGGGACTATTTTACAGACATAAAAGCAACTTTGTTTACTAACCATTACTTTGTATCTAAAAATGTGACCAAAGGATGCCCGCAAGGCTCTTGCTGTGGCCCAGGATTGTGGATGATCATGTTTGATTCAGTATTACAAATAAATTTTTCCTCGCAGGTAAAAGCAGTAGCATTTGCTGATGACTTGCTCTTAATAATCTGGGGAAAGGAGATGGCTGAAATAGAAATGCTCGCGAATTACAGCTTGAGAGAATAAGAAAAAATTAAAATTTAATCCAGAAAAGTCGTCTTATATGGTCGTGGCAAGAAGGCATTCTAATAATAATTTGCATATCTCTTATGACGGAAAATCAATTAAACAAGTGGATAGGATCAAATACCTGGGTGTAATAATTGATAAATTCTTTAATTGGAAAGAACATATTGACTACATAACGAATAACGGTCTAGCTTTGTTGAACATATTGGGAAAAGCAGCCACGGTTTATTGGGGATTGGGTAGTGACGCCCAATTTGAGATAATTTACTACGGCGCAATCCTTCCTACCATAACATACGCGGCTCCGGTTTGCTGCAACAGCTTGTCAAAAAAATATAACGTCAAAAAGTTATCAAGAGTCCAAAGGCTGATCGCAATAAGAATGATAAGAGGTTTTAGGACGATTTCTTATTCTGCTGCTCTTGTGGTTGCAAAAATGGTCCCAATTAAGCTGAAGATAAAAGAATTCGCGACACGATATCTTCTTGAAAGAAGAAAAGTTGACTACCAGCTTTATACTCAGAAAGATATTATAGAATTGACTTCACCGTTCTCTAGTTGGAAGCATCCAGGAAATATGAGAAAAGTACGGCAGCAAGAGGAAGACTACCCTTATAAAAATGTAATCTACACGGATGGGAGCAAACGTGGTGAATATGTTGGTGCAGCCTACGAATAGGATACGAAGGACAATACAGATACAAAGCTGTTGTCCAAATAACCAAGCTGAATTGTTTGCCATAGCTAAATCTCTGGAATAGCTTATATCCAATAAACAAGTATGTGACAAAGTACTCATCAACACGGGCAGTCAAATTGCCATTGAAGCAATCAACAATTTTAAGATACATTCCTCACTTGTCGAGGAAATTCGGAGTAAGATTGTAGCTCTTCGAGAATATTTCCGCATAGAAATAAATATCACATGGGTAAAGTCCCATTGTGGTAAGGAAGGAAATGAAAGAGCAGATGAAATGGCAAAATTGGCTTCACAAGATGAACATTTGGATATTGCATTTTCAAAAATCCCATTTTCATATATCACTAGACTGCTCAAGGAAGATAGTCTCAGAAAGTGGCAGGAAATATGGATGTCCTCTGAAAGAGGTGCGATCACCAGAGAATTCTTCCCGACCATAAAGGATAGGTTGGAATCACCAGCAGTACTGTCCTACACCCTTGTACAAATACTGACTGGTCACGGACGCACAAGGGAATATCTTCATCGCTTTAAAATTCTGGATACAAAAATTTGCCAACGTGATGGTTCTTCAGTGCAAGATGTAGATCATATTATTTATGACTGCAAGAAATATGAGCCAGCCAGAAACATGCTTATAAGAAGAATCTTGACCAATGGTGGGTATTGGAAACTGGAGAAGACTGAAGCAAAACTGGTTAGTGGCCAGTTTGCCCAATATTTCATGGAATTTATTAAACATTTAAAAGTTCAGGAATTTTAGTAATAATTGTTTTCATAATTTATCTATATCACTTTTGTTTTCTGTTAATTAGTCAATAATTGCATAATTTACCATTATCACTTCTGTTTTCTGTAAACTTATATAATATATGGGTACGTACTTATGTATATATATATATTTTACTTCCTTCTTACTCCTAGTAAGAGGAAGTATTGTAATCGTGTCAAATTTTCGATATCGAGTTTTCACCGGAAATATCCGTTTTGAGGTCCCCTGAGTCCAAAAAAGTGGTGTTTTAGGCAAATCGCTGTGGTGGTGTGTGTGTGGTGTGTGTGTTTATGTGAACAGCAAGCTCAAAATCGAAAACCGTAGGAAGTTGAAACGTGATAGTGCCGTATAGTTATCACTATGCATCTGACAGGGGGTCATCTGTCAAAATTCTCACCGGGAATCCCACTTTACTTGGTTTTGTTTGTTTTTTTTTTACTTTTTTTTCCGGAGTTTCTCAAAATGGCTCCAAAAACCCCCCGAAAAAAATTGTTTTTTTTTTTTTTTCTTTAAACCTAGTAATACCAACTACCCAGTTAAAGGGCTACAACTTTTATTTGAAAATTTCTCTGGGAAAATTCATTTAAGGGCAGTTGGGGGGGAGGGGTGGGGTTTTAAGTTTATTATTGTAAGGGCTATTTTCAGTTATTACAACACCCAAAATTTTCTGTCATCTTAATCATGTTAATTAGAATTAAATATGTTGTTGTAATTTCGAGTTTGAAAAAATCGAATGACCGGAAGAGCGTTTATTTTACCACTTTACTAAATGATTTTTTCCACTTTTTCGGGGCGATTTGTCCTCAAACCTGGCTTCTGACGAATTTTTCTTTAAACTTGGTATATCAACGACACCTACAAAGACTCAACTTTATTTTAAACATCTTTTTTCCTAAGGAAAAAAATTCATTTAATGGCACTTTTAGGGGAGGGGTGGGGTTATGTTTTTCTCTAAAGTGCTGTCATAGTTGATTATACAATTCTATCATCCCAGCAGAATTAATTAGAAATAAATGGATGGCCAAAATTCAGTGTTTCAAGGAAATTAATTAACCGGAAGTGCGCTTTCACCGAACAGTTTTTTCAGTTTTCGTCGTATTTGAATTAATTTGGTACACAAACTATAAAATTTGTCAATTATAATTTTGAGAACTGAAGTAAGAGAAGGTTGTGTGAGTGTTTCACACCAGATTTTTTTTTTAAATTAAATTTACTTGTATAGTATACTTAACACATGTAATAATGTACATTGGAGCATGCGGGAAAATAAACTCCCTGACGTAAGGGGCACTAACGCCAGGAAAAAAAAAACACACACACACCATTTTGCTAAAATCCACTTTTTTAGACTCTGGGGACCTCAAAACGGATATTTCCGGTGAAAACTCGATATCGAATATTTGACATAAGTAAAAATCACTGCCTTTCAAAATGAGAGTATTAAACAAAAAAATTTTTTTTTTTTAATTATGTTCAAAAACTAATTCATTGTGACTTGGACAGTAGTAAGTAAGCCATGATTGTGCCCAGCTACTTGGATCCATTCCTTGGCTTTGCAATCAAAAAAACCTCCCGCACTTCAGTGCCGTCAGGTTCTTTAATTGTTATCCCCCCCCGCTGTAAGAGGAAGTACTGCTGCGATCTTGCAGGGTTTTAGAGATTGTTTGTTCCCGTAAATAACGTTTTTAGGGGTCTTCTGAACACGAAAAAAAATATTTTTAGCGAATGGCCTGTGTGCAGTGTTATCAGAAACACCTAAAAACTCAAAAAGTTGAAAAAAAAAGCTCAACTTGAAATTTCGTTTAGTAGTGTGGACACGTCATTTTCCGGCAAGAAGCCAATCAACCTCGCTTTGCTCGAAAACGCCACTATTCTTTAAAACAAAATCTGGGTGAACACTCACACAACTTTCTCTTACTCCATACTCAAAATTATAATTGACCAATTTTATAGTTAGTGTACCAAATTTAATGAAATTCGTCGAAAAGTGAAAACACTGTCCAGTAAAACTGTCCGGTTTACTAATTTCCTTGAAACTCGGAATTTGGGTCATATATTAATTTCTAGTTATTTCAATTTGGATGACAGAATTGTATAATCAACTGTGATAGCATTTTAAAGAAAAAACATAACCCCCCTCCCCCAAAAGTCCCCTTAAATGAATTTATCAGGGAAAAAGTTTCAAATAAAAGTTGTAGCTCTTTATATGTATAGTTAACAACGCTGGTTTAAAGAAAATCGTTGGAGCCATTTTCGAGAAAATACCAGAAAACTGAAAATTATATTTCCGTAAAAACGCACTTCCGGTTATCTATTTTTTTTCAAACTCGGAATTTCAACAACATATTTAATTCTAATTAACATTATTTAGATGACAGAATTGTCTAATATACTGAAACAGCAGTTTTAAGAGAAAACCGAACCCACGCCTTTCCGAAGTTCCCCCTTAAATGATTTGTCTGGAGAAAGTTTTCAAATAAAAGTTGTAGCTCTTTGTATGTGTAGTTGATATAGCAAGTTTAAAGAAAATCTTCGGAGCCCATTTTTGAGAAAATTGCAAAAACGTAAAAAAAACAACTAGTAAAGTGGTACTTCCGGTTGAGGAATATTGACACATAACGCACCGTCAGATCCCATGGTGATACCTAAACGTAATATCAAGTTTGAACTTTCTACGATTTTTCGTTTTTGAGCTATGCTGTTCACATACATACACACACACAGACACACAACAGACCACACACACCCACAGACCATTTGCTAAAAACCACTTTTTTAGACTCAGGGGACCTCAAAACGGATATTTCCGATGATAACTCGATATCGACAATTTGACACGATTACAATACTTCCTCTTACTAGGAGTAAGAGAAAGTAATAAAAAAGTAAAAAAAAAAAAAGCTACTCTATTTTAAACTAATTTAATTATATTTATAACGAATAGTTACTTTTTTCTTTTAACTTTCTGATAAGAGATTAGGTCATTAAACAAAAAAAATAGAGGTCATTAAATGAATTTTTGACTATCAAAAATTATAATTAGACACAATTTATCTAGTGCAGTTTATCATTATGAGTTACATAAGGTGCAGATTATGCAATGGTCAAGATATAAATAATAAATGAGATAAATGACTAATTATGTCCTGCAGACGATTTTAAATTAATAATTAGATAAAAATCGTGTAATTGTGTGAATCCCTGTAAGAGTCATTTTAACTTCACTTGCTGCTATAAAGTAATCCGACCATTTTTACTGTACTAGTAAGCAGAAATACTACCATGGTGACAAATTTTCTATATTAAGTTTTCCCCGCAAGTACATTTCTGAAGTCCCATTAGAATGAAAAAAATCTGGTGTGAAACACTCACACAACTTTCTCTTCTACAGTGTCTCAAAATTATAATTGACAATTTATAGTTTGTGTACCAAAATTTAATGAAATTCGTCGAAAACTAAAAAAAAAAAATGTTCATTAAAAGCGCACTTCCGGTTTACTAATTTTCTTGAAACTCGGAATTTTGGCCATCTATTTATTTCTAATTAATTTTTGTTTGGATGATAGAATTGTATACTTGTATAATCAACCATGATGGCACTTTAGAGAAAAAACGTAACCCCACCCCTCCCCTGACAGTGCCCTTAAATGAATTTTCCCAGAGAAATTTTTTAAATAAAGTTGTATATCTTTTGTATGTATAGTTTTATATATAAGTTTTTCAAGAAAATCATCGGAGCATTTTTGAGTAAAATCGCGAAAAAAGTGAAAAAAAAATCATTTAGTAAAGTGGTAAAGTAAACGCACTTCCGGTCATCCAATTTTTTTTAGACTCGGAATTTCAACAATAAATTTAATTATAATTAATATTATTTAGATGACAGAATTATACAATAAACTGTAATAGCACTTTAGAGGAAAACCTAACACCACCCCTCCCCCCAAAAAAGTGCTCTTAAATGAATTTTCCTGGAGAAATGGTTCATATAAAAGTTGTAGCTCTTTGTATGTGTAGTTGATATACCAAGTTTGAAGAAAATCGTTGGAACCATTTTTGAGAAAATCGCAAAATAGTAAAAATAACAACTACAAAAGTGGTATTTCCGGTTGAGGAATTATGGCAGATAACGTACTGTCAGATCCCATGGTGATGCTAAGAACTACTTTTTTGGACTCCAGGGGACCTGAAAACGAATATTTCCGGTGAAAACTCGATATCGAAAATTTGACACGATTACAAAACTTTCTCTTATAATTCCACTGTGAGTGTTTCACACCAGATTATTTTCGTTTTTAATTCCATATTATTTGTAATTTGATCGTTAAATTACTTTATTTGCTTAATCTTATTAACAGAAAAATGGTCATTTCTACAGTGGATTCCTACAGAGTATTCGCTGTTGCAGAGAAAGGACAAAGTGTACGATATTCTTCGGTTAATCGAGCAATCGTACATTTTTGAAAAACTGGAGAAAAGAGTTTGGATTTTTCACCAATCATTAAACTTATTAAGAGCTTAATTTTACTACATAAAAATTAATTTACCTGCATAAAGTATAGGTGCTGCATGCCCTTTTGATAAAACAAATCTATCGCTGCATTCATGCAATGGTTTGGATAATGAGTAGCGCATCTCGTGATAAAATAGTACGGACATAATTTCCGCTATGGAAGAACAAGAAGTTGGATGCCTGTAACAAATCAACAATAATATATAGTGGGATAAATTTAAAAAAAAAATTTACTATTTTTGTAATTCAACAAGTTCCACAGACTTCAAAAAGCCATCCACCACGTGAGTCTGATGTTTTACAGACACTATGGATATTATATTAATCTCTAGACTGTGTACAGTGTTTCTATACATATTATGTCCCTTTAAATTAGTCAGTTCAATTAGAGTACAGCTGGTGAAGCTAGGCGTGCTGCATGTGAAATCGAAAGGCAAAATGTCATTGATCAACATACTGCCCGGGCAGTTTGTTTCAAAAAATTTGATAGTGCTAATACAACCTTAGAAAGAAAGACAGTTTCAGGGCGGCCATCAAGTGACACTGATGAAGCTTTACAGGAAGCTGTCCGAGTTAAATTCAACCACAAGTAAGTACTCGTGCAGAGGAACTGGAAAGTGTCTAAAGAGACACTGTCAGCTGTCATGTCATCTCCATACTATGGGAAAAGTAAAAAAAAAAAAAGATTTAGGACTGTGCCGAATGAACACGCCGCAAGATAATGGATATCTGCCAACATCTCTTAAAAATTCCAACTAATATGTGCATTCTTCAAAAGAATGGGAAGTAGTTTTACTGCCGAAATCCTGAGATAGGTGGGTCTATTGTTAGGTGGCGGTCTTGGAGAAATGGTGGGGGACACGTTGGGGTGCCTCCATGTAAAAGATTTATAAAAGGAATTAAGCAGGGAATTTCGGAGTATCTCCTGTCCCTCAGTAGGACAGGTCTGAGGACCTTGTGGGGGTAGTGACTAGCACACTTGGGTGTTTAACATAGGGAGGAAGTCTAGTCCCATTTGTCAGAATTGCGATGACGGAGTCAGGGAAACGGTGTATCACTATTTATGTCAGTGTCCCCGTTTTGCTGGTACTAGGTTTCGGGTATTTGGGAGGGCATCACTCTTCCAGGATTGCCTGGGCGAGTTGGAGTATAAGGATATCTTGGGATACTGTAGACTGACCGGTAAGCTACCGGGGGAGATTATTTAAGGGGATGATATGGGGGGCATCGGGGGGATAAAAGCCATATAGGCTTAGGTCCTACGCCATCAGGCACCCGGTATAATAATAATAATAATATAATAATTAATAATAATAGGTGGCAGGCGCTAATGACCACAGCATCGATGCGCCCAAAAAAAAAAAAAAAAAAGGTGGCGGTCAGGTCAAACAGCATTTCCGGTTGGTGCAAGACAGCAATTTGAGAAAAAAATTTGTGGGCTTTTCTGGTACTATGAAACAGTAATTCATCATGAATTCATTCCCGATGGACTGCCGATGAATTCCGGGACTTTTACTGCTGCCAACAACTAGATAAGAGTGTCTTTAAAAATGGCGACCCAGAGTTCCAGCCTTCGTTAATCAGATGAAAGTTTTGAACTCCGCTGGTAGGTCGGTACATGTCCCTGCTACCTACTGTATTTAATAATCTGCAGAATAGTTAACACAAACAAACAAAATCTAGAGTTTAAAGAAAATTAATTTATATCAATAAATTCAGCACCTTCACACTGTTAACATTCATTCCTTATTCTCTCTTCGTAAAATGAGATAATCATCCAGAGATCATTTTTCAATGAACATCGTGTGAGTGTTTCACATCAGATTTTTTTTACTTTCTCTTACTCCTAATAAGAGGAAGTATTGCGTTCGTGCCACATTTTCGAAACTGAGTTTTCACAGGGAATACGAAAAAAATCTGGTGTGAAACACTCACACAACTTTGTCTTACTCCTGTTCTCAAAATTATAATTGACAAATGTTATAGTTTGTGTACCAAATATAACGAAATTCGTCGAAAACTGAAAAAAAGCTGTTCAGTAAAAGCGCACTTCCGGCTTACTAATTTTCTTAAAACTTGGAATTTTGGTCATCTATTTATTTCTAATTAATTTTGTTTAGATGATAAGAATTGTATAATCAACTATGATAGCACTTTAGAGGAAGCTGTAACCTCACCCCTCCCCTAAAAGTGCCCTTAAATGAATTTTTTCCAGAGAAATATCTTAAATAAAAGACGTAGATCTTTGAATTTTTAATTTATGTACGAAGTTTCAAGAAAATCGTCGGAGCCATTTTTGAGAAAATCGCGAAAAACTTGAAAAAAATCATTTAGTAAAGTGTTAATACAAACGCACTTCCGGTTATCCGATTTTTTTCAAACTATTTAATAAAATCTAATTAACTATTTAATATTTAATTCTAATTAACATTATTTAGATGACAGAATTGTCTAATAAACTGAAATAGCAGTTAAGATGAAAACCTAACCCCACGCCTCCACCAGAAGTGCTCTTAAATGAATTTTCCCGGAGAAATGTTTCAAATAAAAGTTGTAGTCCTTGTATGTGTAGTTGATATACGAAGTTTAAAGAAATCGTCGGAGCTATTTTTGAGAAAAACACAAAAAAGTAAAAAAATCAACTTGTAATGTGTACTTCCTTCCGTTGAGGAATTTGGCAGATAACGCACCGTCATCCTATGGTGATACTAACGTAATATCAAGTTTCAACTTTCTACGGTTTTTCGTTTTTGAGCTATGTTCACACACCCACACAGACTATTTTGCTAAAAACCACTTTTTCGGACTCAGGGACCTCAACGGATATTTCCGGTGAAAACTCGATATCGAAAATTTGACAAGATTACAATACCTCTTCTTACTAGGAGTAAGAGAAAGTAAAGGTGTTATTAGCGAGAGGTATTGTGCGTGTGTCGTCATATGTTTGTGAACATATCTCAAAATCGAAAAAAAAACGAAGGAAGCTCAAATTGGGTATTCCGTTTAGCCACTATCACTGCAACCAGATTTTGTAGGTTTTGGCCCAAATCCTTTCAAGCAGAAGTACGAATTTAATAAATGGTTTCTTTTTCTTCAGTTTTTTTACGATATTCTCGAAAATGGTTCCAACGATTTTCTTTAAACTTCGTATTACTATCAACACACACAGAATGCCTATCACTTTTATTGGAAACTTCCTGGGAAAAATTGATTTTACATAATTTTGCGGAATTTAGGGCATTCAATTTTCAAAATATACTGGTTTGCTTCTATGTTATTGGCGCAGCTCTACATTTCCCTACCGGCTTGAGTTTTAAGTATATTCGACACTGCCCCCCCCCCATTTATTTATGTTTTGGACAAGGAATAAAATGGTTTAAACCAAATTTGTCATTTTTATATGTTACCGTATTAAGAGTTGTTTTCACCGGAAAATGCATGTTTTGGGGCCCCTAAATACGAAAAAAATATGTTTTTCTCTCTGTCTCTTGCTAGCGCTACGGCCCATTGAGGACCAAGGCTTGCTCAACTTGAGCTTTAGTAACAATAATTTCTTCACAAGGCAGGGTCGTCAGCCCCACGCTCAACCCCCGTCCTGAAGGACCAGGTCATTTTAATTTTGGAGTTTCCCTTCTCCTAGGCCGCCAGCCTAGGGAAGTACGCTACGGTCTTTCAGGCCGAAGTTGTGGCGTTACAACTCTGCGGTAAGGAGATTATAAGGCAAGGGTTAGTGGGTAGAAAAGTGGCCATATACTCCGATAGTCAGGCAGCCCAGAAGGCACTTTCCTCACAGCAAATAGTTTCAAGACTGGTGTGGGACTGCCTATCTGCCCTAACCGAGGTGGGTGTTCGGAATAAGCTGACACTCGCCTGGGTGTGCTGGGCCATGCGAGGTTCCTTGATAACGAAAGGGCAGACGCCCTGGCGCGGGAGGGCTCGAAAGATACCTTTATAGGCCCCAAGCTTTTCTGCGGGTTGCCCAGGAGCCTCATTCACGCTTCTAACAAGGAATGGATAGAAGACCAACGTCTGCGATGGTGGAAAAGTACGCCAGGGCAGAGGCAGGCTAAACTCTTCCTTCATTAAGAGACATTTGCCAAAATTTGCCAAGGACCTACTGAGCCATAGCCGAAGGAATATAAGGCTAATAGTGGGTCTAATAACAGGGCATTGCAGGCTGAATAGGCACATGCACCATTTATTACTTACAGACAACGCATTATGGCGTTTCGGCAGGACTGAGGAGGAAACCCCGGTGCATATCCTTTGTGAGTGTGCCGGACTGGCAAGAACAAGGTTTCTTTAACTGGGGATAGTAATCCCGAAGCCACGAGCTTCATGACGAAGCCACATTCAGCTTTGCTAGGCATGATTAAGAGGGCGAAGCTGAAGGATGTGCTATAACCAGGGGATCCACAATAGACCTCTTAATGTAGGTTGCAGTGGAATGAGGCGTGGCCCTCCTCAAACCAATCTAAACTAATCTTTCTCCTAGGCCGGCTGGCTTCACTACATCTTACAGAACCCGACCTGGCTTTGGTTAAATTTCGGAGTTTCCTTCTCCTAGACAGACTGCCTTCACCACGGCTATGAGGTCTGTCTCGCCAAGATGCAGTTTAACATCGTGCCCAAGACATGATAGGAAATGATGTTTTGTATGTGTTGTTTAACAGAACATATCAAGGACAAAAAGTTACAGGAAGCTCCAAACATGGTATTCCCATTTAAGGTACTACAAAGCATTCAGACACGAAGATTTTGGGCAAAATTCAACCAACCGGAAATGTGGATTTTACTAAATGTTTTGTTTTTTTAGTTTTTTCGTGATTTTCTCGAAAATGGTTCCAACATTTCTCTTTAAACGTCGTATTTTGATGGAATTCCAAAATTTTAAAGAAAATCGGTTTACAGGAAGTGCGATTTTACAGAACAGGCTTACTGCATAAACAGAAACGTATCACTTTTATTTGAAACATTTTTCTAAATAAAATTTTTTTTTTTAAGGTTTTTAAGAGAATTTTTCAATTTTCGAATTTATAAAATATACGGGAGAAAATGTGTAAAGTTGAAATAGCATAAGAAAAATATTATATCTAAGTTTGAATATGGAATTCAAAAAAGGAGATATAAGACGATGGTTAGCCTTGAATCACCAAATTACAGGCTGCATTGGGCCGCTTCAATCTGCATGCATAGCAATGCCAGGGTACACAGCAATTAGGAGAACTGGTTTCCTCCATACATATATTACAAAAAGTAGAAAGAAACTGGTTTAGAAGCGGACACACACACATATATACCCATCACTTTCTCTTACTGCAGTCCTCGCACATGGGCTTCATGAAACATCAACAATTATAACAAGGAAATTTACTTATCCTTACAGCAATCAGTAATGGAAATGAATATTGTGTTGATGTCACAATTAATTAGCCCCTCCATCCACACGAATTTCTCTTACTGCTTGGTGATTGAATGATTCTGATTAGCACCTCATTGTCAGGTCTCATTCATAACTCATGGCACCTCAAAACGTGTATATCCAATGAAAACACGATATCAAAAAATTTAACATAACATAGCAGTAAGGGAAAGTAAAAAATCTGGTGTGAAACAATCACACAACTTTCTCTTACTCCACTTCTCAAAATTATAATTGACAAATTCTATAGTTGTTAGTATACTAAATTTAATGAAATTCGTCGAAAACTGAACAAACAACTGTCCAGTAAAAGCGCATTTCCGGTTTACTAATTTTCTTGAAACTCGGAATTAAGGGTCATCTATTTATTTCTAATTAATTTTGTTTGGATGATAGAATTGTATAATCAATTATGATAGCACTTTAGAGGCAAACGTAACCCAACCCTTCCCCCCAAACTCCCTTAAAAGACTTTACCCGGAGAAATGTTTCAAATAAAAGTTGTAGAACTTTATATGTGTAGTTCACATACTTAGTTTAAAGAAAATCGTTGAAACGGTTTTTTTGGAGAAAATATGAGAAAACTGAAAAGTACATTTCAGTAAAAACATACTTCCGGTAAATACGAATTTTTTTTTCAAACTCAGAATTTCAACAACATATTTAATTCTAATTAACATTATTTAGATGACCAGAATTGTTTAATAAACTGAAATGCACTTTAGTGAAAACCTAACCCCACCCCTCCCTCATAACTGCCCTTAAACGAATTTTTCCAGAGAAATGTTTTAATAAAAGTTGTAGATCATTGTATGTGTAGTTGATATACCAAGTTTCAGGAAAATCGTTAGAGCCATTTTTGAGAAAATCGCAAAAAAGTAAAAAAACGAACTAGTAAAATGGTACTTCCGGTTGAGGAATTGTGACAGATGACCCACTGTCAGATCCCATGGTGATACCTAAACGGAATATCAAGTTTTCAACTTTCTACGTTTTTCGTTTTTTGAGCTATGCTGTTACACACACACACACACACACACACACACACACACACAGCATTTGCTAAAGCCCACTTTTTTTGGAGTCAGTAGACATCAAAACGGATATTTCCGGTGAATACTCGATATCGAAAATTTGTCACGATTACAATACTTCCTCTTACTAGGGGTAAGAGAAAGTAAAAAAAAATTAGTGTTCCAAGTTTAAAACAATTCGTTTTGGTAGTTTCCGAAAAATTTCCAAAAAACAAACAAAACTCAAACCTATTCTGTAAAATTGCACTACCAGTTAACTGATTTTTTTCAAATTTGGAATTTGGGAATGCTCCTGGTGTGTATATTATGTAGGTGGTAAAACTATATATTATACTGAAATGGTACTTTTAGAGGAAAGCATAACGCTACTGTTCCTCCCAGAACACCCTAAAAAAATCTATTAAAATGTTTCATAATAAAAGTAAATAGATATTTACGTGTGTATATACGAAATTTAAAGAAAATCGTTAGAGACGTTTTCAAGGAGAATCGAGAAAAAATGAAAAATCATTCAATAAAGTGGCACTTCCGGTTGATGAAGTTTACCAGAAATCTTCATGTCAGGTGCAGTACCTAAACGGAATACCTAGTTTCAGATCTCAGCAATTTTCCCTTTTTGAGATATTTTGTTCACACACAACAAATATCAGACCTCAAACATGTATTTCTGGTGTAAATTTGTCACTATGGCAATACTTACTCTTTTACACACAGTTAGCGTAAGTAAACAAAATATTACCTATTTTTAATACTGTTAATAAAATAAATGATTTGAATATGATGTTTTCTAGTTTGTTATTGATAGTTTCTAATCCATACATAGTTTTGAGCAAAGATAAGATTTTTGTATGTATGAAGGTCAAAGGTTTAATTTTCATTTAGATTATTGCCAAATACTGCAGACGGGCAAGGTCAATATATGGAATTGAATTTTTGTCGCTATATGGATATTATTATCAGTAATTACGTAAAAAATTCTCATTTAGCCCCTAACATAAATACAGTGGCGGAGAATATACATGTACCCAAGACAGGTAATTAATTACACTGTAGCCCAGAAGAGATTGCCAAAAAAATAACAAACAAATCGATAAAATATTTGCAATTTAACATCCTAGATTCCATAGAATACAAGAAACTCATTTTTTGCCGCAAAAATATTTCAAATAAAAGTGATAGGCCTCTGTATTCATAGCTAGTATACCAAATCTAATCCGGTGTTTTTATGCAGAAAATCTTAGCTAATTGAAAAAGACTGTTCAGTAAAAATGCACTGCCCGGTCAATCGAATTTTTTGAAACTCTGAATTTACGCAACATATTCAATCTTTACTTAATTAATATTATTTAGATGAAGGCATTGTATGGTAAACTAAAATAGCACTTTAGAGGAAAGCATAACCACACTTCTCCTCCATAATCCCCCTTCTTTTAATTAAGTTTTCCGAAGAAATGTTACAAATTAAAGTTCTGGCTCTTAATATGGCCTATTTGATATTCCAAGTTTAAAGAAAAGGGTTGGAGCCATTTTCAAGAAAATCGCAAAAAAGTGAAAAAAAAAACATTCAGCAAAGTAGTACTTCCGATTAAGGAATTGACAGATAACTTCCTTTTCGGATTCCATGGTGATACCTAAACGGAATATCAAGTTAAACTATCTGATATTTTTCGTTTGTGAGCTATGCACAAACTATTTTCTAAAAAACACTTTTTCGGACTCAAGGAACCTCAAAACGTGTGTATTTCCAGTGAAAACTCTATATCGAAAATCTGACACCCTGAAAAATTGTCAAACGACAAGTTGGCAAATTGTATTCAAAAATGTAATTTTTATCAAATATTTGCTTGTCTTCAATTTTATATCAATGGGTGAATCTAAACTTAATAAAATGAGTTATTTGAGGAAAGTATTGGAGAAATTTCAAACAAAAATCGTAAGTCTCTGTATTCAAACTTAGTGTAAAAAATTTAATAAAACCCGCCGGTGTTTATATGAAGAAAATCGCAAAATACTACAAAAACGGTTGAGTAAAAGAAAAAAAAAATTACTATTAATTAGATGACAGAATTTTATATTAAAAAACTAAAACAGCACTTTCGAAGATAACACAACTCTGCCTCTCACAAATATTTCAATAAAAGTTGTATTTCCTTATTTATGTGTGTAGGTATACTAAGTATAAAGAAAATCGGTGGAGCTGAGTGAAAATCGCAAAAAACTGAAAAATACATTCAGTAAAGTGACAAAAATTTCGGATGCACATATATAGATACATTTAACCACGAAAATAAGTGGGGCACTTTGTTATTTCGTTAATAGATAACATTATTGTAACAATCTATAACAGAATTCGCTACTATCTCTGTAGTGTTAATTTTACACTAAATCTTCATTTGGATTGGTGTAAAAAAAAAATTAACTTTGGGCCCTGACAGTGCGGGGGCCGTTTAGTAGTTGCGATTAAAGTATTGTAAATAAGATTTATATTAGTTATAGGCATAAATATACCAAAGTAGTACAAAGTACACGGTTATTGCCTTTTTATATAGACAAATATAAGTGGCCCATTCTTTGTGGCTGTACGATTCTATCGTCTATATACTACTAATAATTATTTAATTTATGGCGAAAGCAGTGTGACCTAAAAGTAACGTCATCAAACTATTATATTAATTGCAGTAAGAGAAAGTGATGTGAACATTTCACATCAGATTTTGTTACTTTCTCATTTTGCTTTAACAATGTGTCACGTGATCGTGATCAAATTTAGAATACACAGTTCTGAGTCCAACAAAGTTGGTTTTAGTAAATGGTCTGTCTGTGTGTCTTTGTTGTCAGCAAAACTTAAAAATAAAAAATAAAAAATAAAATTGGTTTGAAACAACACACGACTTTCCCTTACTCTAATTAATCATGATTTTTTTTTTTTAAATTGCAACGTTGCAATGTTTATTTGGGATGGTCATAAAAAGTGTCGAGGGGACTTAACTTGTATACCTGAGCGGCCTTATGTGGTGCGCTCTATGTCAAAATAAAAAAAAAAAAAGCCTAAGCAAATTTAAATTTAAATTGACTTGGGCCCCAATAGCCCAATAAAATCATTTTTTTCAAAAAATATTACAAATAAAAGTGATACACTTCTATCTAAGTAACAAGTACTTTAAGTTTAAAGAAAATTTCGAATAACTGAATAAACATTCAGTAAAGTACTTAAACGGAATATCAAGTTTGAGCTTCGTGCGACTTTTACGGTTTGTGAGATATTCTATTAAACACATATATATAGCCCATTCAGTAAAAATATTTTTCTTATTCGTATTCAGGAGGCCCCAAAACAAGTATTTCCAGTGATAACTCAAGGCACGATCGCAATACTTCTTCTTACTAGGAATAAGGGAAAGTGAAAATGCCCACAAAAGATTTTAAACCTGATAGATCAACTACATAGCATATGTATAAAGAATTACAACTTTTATTTAAAACATTTCTCTTGGAAAATTCATTTTCGGCGGTGAAGTGGGGGTTTATACTTTCTTCTAAAGTGCTATTTTAATACATTATACGATTCTATCAACTATATAATAATTACCTTGATTAGAATTAAATGTGATAATAAAATTCCGAATTTGAAAAAAATCCGTTAGTCGATTGTAAAATTGAATAGAACTGAAATGTACAAAGCACCAAAATTACAATTTATCAAGAAAACGTTAATACAATTGCGTTTTACTTTAAACGATTTAACAATTCCTACTATGCATGAATTTATTTAAAACCTTTTGACTTTTATTAAAATTAAACAAAACATGCTAAATCTTGTTTGTTTTTTTTCTTATTAATATTTTTTTACAATATTCAAATATCCTATCAAAAATTGCAAAACCTGTAAATTACAGAACAAAAAGCCGGTACGTAATTATAACAGTATAAAAGTTGCTTACCCTGATTTTGATGCATTTGTCGATTCAATTGAATGAATTCGCAATTTTTGTGCCATATCTTCAAGTTCAGACGTAGTTAGTTTACCCATTTTTTTTACTTTTCAGAAAAAAAATATGAACTTTAAATAACTCAGGCTCCTCCCTACAATTAGTACTGAACTAGAAGCAAGTTATAGACTGGCTGTTTTAATATAAAGCAACCACATGACATTGAAAAACAGGTTAGGTAACGTAAACACTATCACTAAATTCAACTGCCGTATAAATATTCTCGTATAAAATTCCTCTAAATAAGACGTCAGATATATAAAAATAATTAAAAAAAGAATTATTTATATATATATATAAATTTTCCACAGATAAAATTCTAAATTTCATACATTCAACTAACAACTAGGGGCCCCAAGAACTGTACCTTTTGCTTCAAACTTATGTTATTCATATTCCTTTTACGATTCAAACAAAATCTGGTGTAAAATAGTCACACGACTTTCTTTTAATGTAATTAATACAATTTAATCAATAATTTATTTAAAAATTAAATACATATAACAAATTATTTTTATTACCTATACCATAGATACTGCAGAAATGAATTAATATAGTTTGTGGTAACAGCAGTCAGAGGACAGATGGAAGAGGAAGGAAGGAAATCACATTATCTTAACACAAATGCTGATGGTTTAGACAGAAACTCTGGCTAAAATAGATAGGAGTTATTGGTTTACTGGGATGAGGAAACATCTCGCGTCCTGCATACAATGCGAACCCAATAGAGTACCAGGCGGGAATTAGCCAGGGAAATGACCAAACATTTATTTAGTATCCCCTACTTTAGGATATTTTTTTTTTTTTTTGGTCATGGTTACGAAAACCATTCGACCATATTCTCCTATTACTTTGATCCTTTACATGATCTCAGTACTCAAAATTATTTAAGTAGATCACATTTTTCTCATATTATTTAAACTTTACATTATAAACAGCTAAGTTATGAAATAATTCTGTTCTTTCTCGTTCGAATTTAGTGCAGCTCATTATCACATGCTGGAAATCTTCCATTTCTTGACAGAGATTACAATAAGGAGAGTGTCTAAGACCTATCCTGCATAAATAGCTCCAACATACCGCATGACCTGTTATCTCAACCTATTGATTGTGACTATATAGCAAGTCTTTTCAAGTTTAAATGTTTAAACCAACAGAGTTTTGAGATCTTATTTATGACAGATTTATAGTATCTTCCCTTAAATGAAGTTTCATATGCTTTTTGCCATTCTTCCTCTAGTTTCAGAGTTGAATATTTTTTTAAATCAGAGATCGGGATTGAATTATCTTCAATCTCACCGCTCTCTGAAGCTTCCTTTGCCATTGCAATAGTGATTTCATTGTTTCTGATGCTGCAATGAGCTTTAAGTCCAAGCAAAATTTACTTCAACCCCTTTAGTTTTTAAAATATTTAATATTTCTAATATTTTAAGCACTATATCGTTTTGATTTTTTTGATATAAATGAATGGTTTATTTTCATTAAGGCACTTTGATTATCACTAAATATAGCAAATTTACTTTTACTATCTATTGTGAACACATATTTCAATGCAAATAAAATTGAAACTAATTCCGCCGTATATACAGATACATTACTATTTAAACTGGACAGTCTACAAAATTTGGGCTGAAGGATCATAAAAGGCATAACCTACATTGTTATTTAATTTCTACCCATCTGTGCAGAAGTATTGTATCTATATACAATAGGTTCTTGGCAGTGTTCTTTCAATAGTTTTTAATATGTTTTCATTTATTAAATGCGGTGGTAAATTTACAGCATTTTTTAAAATATTTACTTTAATTGGGTTAATTAATATAAATGTCATAATCATATTCAAAACTGTTTTAGAGTCTTCAAAGCTTCATATTCCAAGCTGTTTGAATTCTGTCATTTCCATGACATTTTCGCAATATAGTGGGGATTTCTTTCTTTCTCCAGTAACTATAAGTTAGCACTTTTCTATTTAGTTGACAGATGCTATTTGTAGCTGCCGTTTTCAAAACAAATCTGTGAGACTAAGTTGGCTCCTGCACTCTAGTGGAAGTTCACTTGTCAATTCATATACAACATCTAGAGGGGTACTTTAATCAGTTACAGCATGGATATACTAAAGATGGAAGAATTAATCACAAATTAAATCTTAATTTAATACGAAAATATTCAATATAGTAAAGTGGACAATATGCAGGTCTGAGTAGGAACTTCTGAATGTTTATCTTTGTATTTGTGATTGGCAATAAAATTACTTCATTCTGTTACTTGTTTAACATGTAAAATTATTAAGTTATAGCAGATGTCGCCATAACTGATTTACAGTCCATGTCAAAATTAATTCGAATCGTCAACTCTGCTTTTATGAGCTCAACACGCATTTTATTTCTGTCCTCTCTCCAAGTTGAATTCATGATTGAAAAAAATGCGTTCTCCAAATGAATTTCTGGCAGGAATACTTAAGAGCTTCTATGAAGTATTTTTTTATAAACTGAAACTTAGTGCAATCTGAATAAAACTTTTGAACTGTACAGTAAAAGTAAGAAGAGAGAGGTATATGGGATATGGATTGCTAATTTAAGTATCTAATAGAATGATAAAAGTAAACCATTTAAAGGATAAATATATTATTTAAATAAATATTTAAGGAATATTTATTATATTCCTTAAGTAATAATAGGTAAACCTTGAGACTTAGTACAAGACGCGAAAACTTGAGTCTCGAGGCGAAAATACACTTGTTGGCAACCCTCAGAGAAAGTCATGTGAGTGTTTCACATCAATTTTTTTGGTTTTAAACTCAAGTTAAATAATAATGATTATGTAAATAATATCTTAAAGCATATTATAACATAATTAAGTAAATAATTCTAATATTAGAAGTAACATTGTGAATATGTATTCATTTTCAAGGGATCGCGCAGAATGTCGCAATGTTCAAGGGGCCCCGCGCTTGCTGGTCGTAGCAGTACAAAGGGTTAAATTATAGAAACACACACATTGTTTGCAATATTATATTTACAAATTAAAATAGAAAAATTAGAAGAAAAAAAAAAGATGAAAAATAAAATAAAAAACAATTTTATCAAAAATAACATTTTATTTTATGAGAAAATAAGTTATAAATTGTAGTGATTGCAGTTTGTAAAAAATAGTTTTAAAAAATTATTAAATAATCAACCCACTATTACTAATTTAAAATTCTAAAAATTTTTAATTTATTTTTTGCTTTTAATTCTTTAACAAGAAAATTAATTTTAAAAAATAAATTTTCAATCGTATATTTACAAAATAGAAATTGTTAATTATATAAAATACTAATAGAATAGTTTGACTAGCATTTTCTGATTTCAAATTTGGGAGTCTAGCAATAATGTGGGGGACTTAAAATAAAATAAGTACAATATCTTGAAAATTTAAACAATATCTGTTTGCCTTCAAAAATAAAAAATTAAAATTAATCCAATTTGAATTTGAATGTGAAAATGGTTACATCAAAATCGCTACGGATAAAACACGAAAATTCACCAAGAGAGGTGGTCGGGGAAAAGTAGGGCAAAGCCCCTTGTGGCACTTAAGCCACATTTGGCCATTCGGCCAAATGATGTGGCGGTGGGGAATCATAGGGCACTTCTCCCAATAGTCCACACTTTTTTTTTGTCCATTCACTAACTGATTTGGGAAGGAAATAAGGCACCGCCACCTGTACCCCACAGTGTGTTTTTTTTCTATTCACTAGTTGAGTTGGGAGGAAACTTAAGACACCCCCTAAGACCCCAGTGTTTTTTTTTTGGCTTTGGGAACCACTTAAAAAAAATATTTCTTCTTGTATCAGAGCTCAAAATCCTATAGAGCTCAAAATCAAAGTCGGTTCTGATAAGTGGTGCTTTCTGGCGAGAATTTTTGGAACTAATTTTTATACTCTTAGGTGTGGCACTCTCTTACATGAATTTTTGGATCTAAAATATCTTCTGGGCTTTTGTAACTGAAAATTGTTAAGGATAAACGTCACGAAAATATGTGTAAGCAACGCCTATTTGTTCACTTATATTTGTATCCTCTAACACACAAACACTCAAAAATGTGTTCCACGCTTTGCAGCTTTAGGCAAATAACTTGGAAAATCCAGGGAGGCGGAGCCCGAAGGGCCTTGTTTTTTTTTTTAATGCTTTAAGCTTTTTGTATTAAGATTATTTGACAGCATAAATTATGGGCAAAATTTATCAGTGAGCTTACTAGCCGAGAAAAGAAGTCAGGTAAATCTTGTTTGTTAAATTGGTAGTGTTAGATTTGGAAATATCTGGGGGCGGGACAGAGTCACCGGGGATGTCACTGCAGGAGATGCACATTTCATGCCAAAAAAAAAACAAAAAACAGATTTCTGGAATGAATTGGTAGATAAGAAATCAGGTGTCCAAGCGAGGCTGCTTTCTCTGTTTAAGCCTAGAGCAATCACATCCAAATTACCTAAGCTGGAATGATTCTAGGATGGTATAGCCTTCTCCGAGGCCCGGGGACTATACCCACTAGGAGCACATTCTAAACTAAACTTTTCTCTGGATGATAAAGCCTGTTATAGAATTAAACAGACAGGTTTTTGGCAGGTAAAGCCGATATGGCCATTCTACTATTCATCGTGAAATGCTTTTAAAGGTCCTATTAATTTTTCCTTTTGATGGAATGTTAAAGACTTTTGTTATTGATCATTCTTACAGTATCAGGTTAACGTCTAGGGAAGATTGGGTCCGTCTGGTGTTATACCTGAAAATAATTACCTCCGGTGATACACGGATGGTTCCAGAATGGAGGATAGGTCTGGAGCTGCGGTTTATATTGAGACAGGACATCATTTGGCAATATCTCTTACAGGAATGGACCATTGTTTTCCAGGGTGAGGTTTATATTTCTTTATGAATTTTGGATGAGCGGGTACGTAACACTAACTTAGAAGAAGGTGTTTGTATCTGCTCGGACAGTCAAGCTGCGTAGAAGGCGCTGAGTTCATGACTTCACTTCCAAGTTGGTACTAGAATGTACACGGAAGAGCTTTCTTCTTTTAAGGATGTACTTCTGGTCTGGGTACCAGATCACAGGTCCCGAGCCTGTTTGGGCACATTTCTGTCAAGCTTCCCAGACATGGAGAGCTTCACAGCATCCCTATGGATGAGTTCATCAGTGGGTTGTCGGCCTAAGATGCTCATTGGGGTTCCGGACAGGGCTATTAGTGAGATGTTGCTGTGTCTTTCGCGGACCTTTCTCAGACACCTGGATTCATCTCTTAGGCATTGTGGTTTAAGCAAACACCTCTACGTGATTGGATTCATGCCTGGAAACACTTTTGTAGAGTTTGTGATACACAGGAACAAACACCCATCCATCTTATGACAGACTGCTTGGGTTATGAGGAAATTAAGTTCTAAGGAGCCTTAGTTGTTTTTGGTTAATTTATGGAACCAGAATGAGGCTTCGACCCTGATGGTACGAGGCTTTGCCCCTGCCCACAATCAATAACAATAAAAAAAACATTAATGGCACTTTTGGTGTGTTATTGCTATAACTTTTTCTCGGCCATCTTGACCAATCAATCAATACCAGAAATCTAGAATTAAAAAAAAAGTATATTCCATTTTTTTCAATCTTTTATATTATATTGTATAATATCTACGAGGTTCTACTTTTTGCTAGTCTGATGCAAAATGCAAAATTATACAGCCAAAATTTTGACCATTCATCCAATTACATCTGGTACCGCTCCTCATTCATTTTTATTTTCCTAATAAAATTCATAACAAATATGGGAAATTATCTTCAATACTGGAATCATCTGTAGATGGCGGTGTATCCAATTGCGGTAGACCCAAGTCTAAATACTCCTGCACATAAGAAAGAAACAATGGTTTATTACCAAATTATTGGGTAAAATTAATTAATTAAAAGAAAAAAACCTATGTAAAAAACTCTAATTAATACAATTTAGTCAAGAATTTTTTTTTTTGCAGCATTACAGTGTTTAGTTGGGCTGGCCATAAACATGGTAGTGTGGTTGTTTTACTTTGTGTACTAGAGCGGCCTTACCGGGAACGCTCTATGTCACAACCAACAAACCTTGTTGTGTCAATACACCCCTCTCAAATTAAATTTTATCAGAGAAATGATTCAAATAAAAGTGATGTTTCTATCTATGCAGCAAGCGTTTTAAGTTTTAAGAAAATCGTTGCAATCATTTTCGAATAAATCCCAAAAAAACTCAAAAAACTATTCTGTAAAATCGCACATTCGGTTGATAGATTTTGCCAGAAATCTTGATGTCAGTTACGGTGGTAGTACTTAAACGGAATACCAAGTTTGAGCTTCCTGCGACTTTTCGTTTTTGAGATATTCAGTTAACATACATACACAGATCATTCGTTTTTTTTTTCGTATTCAGAGGCCTTTTTCGAAACATTTTCCTGGGAAAATTTATTTTTGGCGGGTTCGTACGGGAACAGTAGTACCCTACAGTATAATATACGGTTATGCTACCTCATAATATTAGTACAGATTAAAAGCATTGATAGAATTCCTAATTTGAAGAAAATCGTTTAATCGAAAATGCGAAGTTTTTTTTAATTTTTGGAGTTTTCTCTTTAAACTTGGAATACTTCTTGCTGCATACATGGAAACGTATAACTTTTATTTCAAACTTTTTTTCTGAAAAAAAAAAAATTGATTTTACAGAGGTATTGGCGTCAGTCTGTTAATTTAAATTGGCACACAACTTCTTGGTTTAGACCTAGAGCACTTCAAATAAAGCTGGTCAGGTACGCAAGTAAAATCTCCACTACAAGTTTTATGGCCAGCCAAACTGAACATTGTAATGTTCCAAACTGAACATTGTAATTTTTAATAAAATTTCTTGATTAACTATAGATTAAGAATGTAGATAGAAGATTAAATAATAGAGCAAGAGAAATGGTGTGACCACATTTAGTTTAATTTATGATGTTAAAATACTTACTTTATTAGCGGTGATAGTTAGAATTCTATCTAAACCTTCTACCAGCTCACTGAACAATGGCCTCTCGTTTGGCTGATAGCACCAACAGTCTCGCATCAGCATGTATCTGGACAAAGAGACTAAGGTAAAATGTTCCATTTTAAGGTCGAACTACTTCTACCCAATAATCTAACTAAAAAAACATCATCCTTCACGCCGCATTTACAGCCAAGACGTAGCCAGAGCAGTTGCAGGCAGATTATTAAAGGGTCAAGGTTCCATTTGTTCAAGGCATAGTAGAATTTGTAAAAGATTATGCGCGGAGCTGGAGGTGGGCACAATTTTTGGCATATCTTTTGATACAATGGCTCCTAAATTTAACTTTTACAATCATTTCAAAGTTTTAATATTGGGCAGAAGACTGCAGGATGTGGCAGTTTGCTAGGGGATTTTGGTACTTCAGTTTTACAAGACTACCAGGTTAATTGTCTGTCATTTAATGAAACAAACGATCTTGCTAAGAAACAAATTGTAGCAAGAGGTTTGAATCTAAAGAAGTCATAGCAAAAAAATCAAACAGTAATAAAATAATAGAAAAACAATGGTGTTACTGCCAAATCACTCCAACAACTCCCTTTATTAACGATTGTAGATTTAACAAGCAAATGCAATACATGGGCCTGGCAACGGATAGCCCGTGTAGGTTGTCAAAAAATAGAAGAAACAGCACTGCACCTACTGTATGGGCTTGTATGGTAGAGGTTTCTCCTCTGCCGCTGCAAATTTCACCCAAAAGTCTCTCTCAGGAAAACAGACAGGGCTTGAGAGGGTGCTCTGAATGTAAAGTGAGTGCCTTCAAGGATCACCCAGGAGTCTCTCTCCACTCTACAAAGTCTAATTAAACAGGGAACTCTAACTTTGAGTGCCACAATAGACTCATAAGGGTCGTTGTGGCGAGGCTGGATAGCCACCTCCCCCCCCAGAATCTAGACTATAAATACTCTTTAATGAACTTACATCTCTAAGGAACAACAGGGCGGTTTTTCCATTCTGTGGCCACTCCTCAATAACTGAAACAGTTTCTCCATACTCGGCACCGATGGATAAGGTGTACCTCCCAGAGTCATTATCTCCCACAGTAGCACACCGTAAGACCATCTGTAACAAACAAATACGAGCATATAGGAATAATATTCTACCAGAGTGATATAAAAGTTTCTGTGCATGAAAACAATGGCTCACCTTTCAATTCAAATAATAAATAGTACTTTTAATTGAAACATTTTCCTGAGAAAACTGATTTTTGGGGGGTTTCTGAGGGAACAGTAGCGTTTTGCTTTCCTGTGAAATACTACAGTAATCCATAGTAATACCAATCAGTAGAACCATACTAAAATGTATGGTTTTCAACATTTAGAGTCTCGAATAAGGATCATCCATTTAATGCCAAAATTCAGATCTATAATGCTGTATCCAGTGTAATGATTTTTATGGAGCTCAGATGTTTCCCATGTTAAACAATCGAAGATTTGTACATTTCAATAAATTAGAATTAAATTTTGATGAGTTCAGAAAGGTTTTATCAAATGAAATTAATTGGTCTAGTTTAGTGTCTTATTGTAGATAAGCCTGGCTCTATTGGTTCGACCGTTTGCAAGTGTGATTAATAACATGCATATTGCAGTAACATATTAATGATTATGCTTGAGTAGTATTATTAAAATTTGTGATTTATTTTTGCAGTTCACTTTGATAAAATATTTTATTTGTTTATGTTTTTGTCTTATTTAAGTTTTTTTTCAGACTGAAGTATCCCTCCACGATGAGCATTTATTAACTACATGTTCCATCGGAGATAATATATACAATAGAAGAATATATACATTAAGTTTAACATATAAATTTGAATAGTATTGGGGTTCGTGGTAATTATAAAAAGAAGAAAAATAAAATAACACATAAAACAAAAAATAACAATATGAAAATATAAATCAAAAAGAAAAATGAAGAAATGTCCTAAGTATTAATTAAATCTTATTTAATTTGAAAGTAATTATTTTTTATTTTAACTCTACTTTATATGTTTCTTTGTTTATGTAAAATATATTTTCCTTTTCCTTTTTATTTTTTATTTTTTATTATTAACATCTATATAATATTAATATACTTTAAAGCACTGATAGTATTATAGTGGGAGTTAGTACAGGTAGATGACAGTAGTATCTAACTTAGATAGATAGATAAATCATGCTTTATTTACAATAAATTTATAAAAAAATTTACAAAACTCCAGGAGTGTCAGCTTTAGCAGCTAGAACCTCCTAGAGGCAAATATATAAAATTTTGTAAAGCCTAATAATGATTTGGGAAAAATTTTAGCGGCTGATTCTTTATTGTAGAGCGCTCCTCACTCTGCTGTGCCTGAGCACAATCCCCAAGTCATAGTCCCCTATCACTTTACAACTTAAATTGCACCTGTCAAAAAATTTCTCTATGGCGACTCTGATAATATTCTTGAACACAGTCGATATTCGTAGAAACGTGCAGGTCTAGGATTCGGATATACATGGGTGAGGAAGTTACCAATCTCAGGAACTTATTTTGCATCATCTGCAGCGAGGCGACACTGGATCGATATGCCAGGCTCCAGGAAAGACAGACATATAACATTGGTCTAACCACTGCCTTATAGAGCAAAAGCTTATTCTCTTGGGAGAGAGTAGACTCCCTTCAAACCAAGGGAAGTAACCCTTGTATGGCCGCCTTTTTCCTATTGATTGTCCCTTAAGTGGTTAGCAAAGGTAAGCCTCCGGTAGAGAACAACGCCTAAATACTTGACTGTGGCAGACCAAGGTATCTATGAAACATAGGTAGAGAGAGAGTAATAGGCGTCTGTCTTGTTATGTTTCATGATACGCCGTAATATTAAATAATAAATAATATGGTAATATGCTCAAAGAAACTGTATCTATAAGAATGTAACAAATACAACAGACAGTATTCCAAATTTAAGAATATCAGAAGCCCGGAAGTGCGACTTTACAGAATGGGTTTTTGAGTTCTCTCGATCGGCTTCAACGATTTTCTTTAAACTTGATTTATTATCTACAACAGAAGTACCTATCACTTTTATTTATAATATTTTCCCTAGGAAATTGATTTTTTGGGAGGGTGTGTTTTGGGGAAACAGTAGCATTTCCCCCTATCCCCTAAAGTACCACTTCAATACAACATATGGTTCTGCCACCTATATAATATATATTACAATTTTTGCTAGAATTACGAATTTGAAGAAAATAGGTTAACTGCAAATATGATTACGAGTTTGGGATTTGTGTTTTTTGGAATTTTCTCTAAAACGATTATAACGATCTTTTTGAAAAAAAACTGAATTCTACCTGCACTGATATAAACTTATCACTTTTATTTGATACTTTTTTTTACCCTCTCCAACACCTCTAGATTTATGTTAGAATAAAATACGTGAAATTTGAGTTTAAAGAGAATTTGACATTTTATATACTATAATTATATTAAAAGGAGTCAGGGAAGTGATATTAGCTCAGTGGTTAGCGCACTGGACTCCCACGCAAAGGACCCGGGTTCGAGTCCATCTGTGCTGTCCTTAGATTTTTTCTTTCTAGGAGCCCCTACAGCCCACTATCCAGTGATGGACAGTGTTGTCTGTAACGAGAGAACACTGTCCGGAGGCCGGCAGTGCACTGAGAAGGCTCCGGGCGCCAATGACCATAGATGCTACGCGCCTTAAATATATTAAAAAAAAAAAAAAAAATTAAAGGGAGTAAGAGAAAGTCGTGTGAGTGTTTCACACCAGATTTTTCTTCTTTTTTTTTGTTTTCTTTAAAGCCACCTGAAAAATCATGAATTTTACTTGTACTAATAAAATACTAACACATCAGACTGTGTGGTGTAAACTCGATGGAACAACGCTTCTGGTGCCATCCATTTTACTGGCAATCTACCATCTGTTGTTTTCCTATAATAATCATGACTGTGAATATCTCGTGCCAAACCAAAATCAGCAATTTTTAATACATAATTTTCGCTGACAAGTACGTTGCGGGCAGCTAAATCTCGATGGATACACTGAAATAAAAAAAATAATTTATATCAATTGGTCTGTGTTTGTGTATACAAAAACAGCATATACAAAAACAGAAAAAAGCAGAAAGCTAAATCTAAATATTTGGTTTAAGTGCGATCAAGTGGACGCTACAATAAGATTTTGGTCAAAATTGGCCACTTTACACAAGAGATTATTTAGTTTTGTAGCAATTTTGCTCAAACGATTTTTATTTTCACTTACTCCTAGTAAGAGAAAGTATTGCAATCGTGTCAACTTTTTTGAAATTGAATTATCACCAGAAATACATGTTTTGTGGTCCCCTGAATACGAAAAAATGTTTTTAGCGAATGATCTGAATGTATCTGTGTTTGCAGAATATCTCGAAAACGAAAACTCAATATTCCTTTTAGGCACTACCCCCGCATCAGACACTAAAATTTCGGGTAAAAATCCATCAATCGGAATTGCGATTTTGCTGAATGGTTTTTTTAATTCAGTTTTTCCTGATTTTCTCGAAAACGTCTACAACGATTTTCTATAAAATTCGTATGCTATCTACACACATAAATACCTTATCACTTTTATTTGAAACAGTTTCAGTTGCATCATGCTTTCCTAAAATACAACTTCAGTATAGCGTATGGTTTTACCTCATATATAATATTAATACATATTACAAGCACTGATAGAAATCCAAAGTTGAAAAAAATAGGTTAACCGGAAGTGCAATTTTATAGAATGATATAGAGCGTTCCACAAAAGGCCGCTCAGGTATTCATGTAAAGTCCCCACCACTATTTTTATAGCCAGCCCAACTTAACATTGTAACAATTAAATTCTATTAATTAGAGTAAGAGAAATTCGTGTGAGTGTTTCACATCAGATTTATTTATATACAGGGAACCTCAAAAAGTTGTATTTCCGATGAAAATTAAATTTCGAATCTTTGAAACGATTGCAACTGTTGTAAGAGGAAGTAAATTAATAAAGATGGATTGTCAGGGGGCGCTGTCCCTAACAGTTGATATAAATATGCAAGTCTATTACTTACTCTCCTAGATGATAGATAATCCATGCCGCGTGCCACTTGATAAGCAAATGACACTAAATCTTTTTCAGTCAGTGTTGTACGATCGCCTAGTGTTTCACCAATTGCCGGTTCATAGCCTGACGATGGGCGATGCGCCCTTAGGAAATCTCTAAGATTTCCATATGGTGCGTATTCCACTACAACGTATAACGGTCCATCTTGTGTACATGTTGCCAGAATGTTTATTATGTTTCTATGCTTCCCAATCATTTTCATCATTTCCATTTCCGAGACTAAATCCATCATTTCAGCATCAGTGTGTCCTTCTGGAAGAGGAAATCAAAAGTTAATTTGGTCATTAGGATTTTTTGATAAAAGTAAAATGAGAAATGAATTTGTTATGTTACAAATGTTTTTTGGTGGAAACCAGCAATAGTCTATCAGACAGAAGTTTTCGTTCCATTTTAGGTCGGGCACAGAACCTGGACGCAAGGTCACAAAGGGTAAAAGAAAGAGATAGTTGTTGTGGTGGAGCGCATCGAAGTGTGTAACCTGAGTTTGCTCTGTGCAGGTCTGTGTTGTCACACTGTATGAAAAACGCATCCTGAAAAGATGGGCGAACTCCCGAAACCGGTCGATGACCACAAAATGAAGCAGGCTACCACGGAAAATGTCTCTGATAAAAGAGTCAGATTTGTTTTCTCCGCAGTCAGGCAACAATAAATGCGTTGAAGGAAATTCAGGAAATTTGAGTTTAAAGAAAATTTGTCTTTTTATATATAATTGTTTTCAAAGAAGTAAGAGAAATTCGTGTGAGTGTTTCACACCAGATTTTTTGTCTTCTAAACAGAAGCTTCCCATTTTCTTCAGCTATGCCCCACGTCACTATATATAGCCATTCATGTGCAAGTTGGGTTTGGCCTCTCTACTGCTTTGTTTCACATCCAACCTGCCACTGTGATTCGTGCCAGTCTCTGGAACTCAGCATCTACCTGTAGAAGACTATTGCAATAGGAAGGCAAAACCTCGGTTTATACCAAAACCATTCACTTTCATCTCAAGACCTTTAGTGGTTTGCCATGGAAGCCGTGGAAGATATCAGTATAAAAAAATTACCTTTTAGCATTTTTACTGCAACCACCGTAGTTATGCCCTGTTGGAGTATGCCAGTAGCTTCAGCTTTAACGACCTTACCAAATGCTCCTTCGCCTAAGGTCTCGCCAAGTATCAGCTCGCTTCGTGGGAATTCCCAATCAGAATCCAATGGTAACTCATATTCTGAAGTTAGGGTGTCAACTTTGCTAGATCTGGTTTTCTGTTTTTCAATTTTCACAATGGGAAGTAACTGTGAATTGAAAGCAAAAATACTGTTTAGTAAGGATGCATGTGCATGTGTGTGTCAAAAACGAAAAATTACAGCAAATTTAAAGTTGGTATTCGGTTTAAATACCACCACCCATCTGGCATATGTATCCGTCAAAATCCATCAACCGGCATCGCGACTTCATTGTATTCTTTTTTTTGTTTTTCGCGAATTTCTCGAAAACGGCACAAACACAACATTAATCGTTGTTGTGGTGGTTGGTTCCACAGAGCTGGAAAGCATCAGAGATATTTTCCATGATAGCCTGCTTCATTTTGTGGTCATCGACCGGTTTCGGGCGTTCGCCCATCTTCAGGATGCGTTTGTCAGACAGTGTGATAACACAGACTTGCACAGAGCAAATTCAGTTCACACACTCAGTGGTATTACCCACTCAGTTGCACACACTGAGTGTGTAAACTGAATTTGCTCTGTGCAAGTCTGTGTTTCTCACACTGTCTGACAAACGCCCTGATGATGGGCGAACGCCCAAACCGGTCGATGACCACAAATGAAGCAGGCTATCCGGAAATGTCTCTGATAACATTAATGTCAGAGAATCCGGTGTTACACGGATGGTTCCAGAATGGATGATATGTCTGCTGAAGGTGCGGAATGGACCACTGTTTTCCAGACTGAGGTTTATGCTATTCTTTGTTGTATTTAGGATAAACTGGTACATAACACTAACTTAAAATGTGTTTGGAGATCTGTTTGTAAGTTAAGCAAATAATGTAATTCGAATACGTTTTGTGCTCAACTTTTATAATTCATTTGTAGTCATGTACTTTTTATTCAATTTTTTGAGTACATTTGTACTCAAGTACCACCGTACTTTGTCTAGGGATTCGCGGCATTTTATAATCTGGGACCATGAAAACATTGTATCTGGTTGGTTACAAGACATAGACAACCTTGGAAATTATATTGAATGAACATTTAAACGGACAATGCATATTTCAGATCACAGAAAAAAGAAACTCACCAGAGGGTCTTGCTCGTTCACCAGACACTGTTTTTCGATTATTACCTTCTTGGTCCATTGTGTGAGGGCAGCTGCACGTTCCGCTTCAATCGCTAACAGTTTCTTCAATTTCTCTCTAAAAAACAGAAGTTTTGCAAGATTCTAAATCATGGTAATTTTTAGTTTCTCTTTTTCCTTCCTTGTAAGAGGAAATACTGCGATCATGCCAAATTTTGGGAATTGAGTTTTCAACCATACATGTTGTGAGGTCCCATGAGTACGAAAAAATCTGATGCGATACATTCACACGACTTCCACTCAGTCTACTTAATACAATTATTTTATCAATAAATTTGCAACGTTATAATGTTTAGTTGGGTTGACCATAAAAATGATGGTGAGGATTTCACTTGCATACCTGAGCGGCTTATATAGAGCGATTTTTCAAATTTGGAATTCAATCAATGTTTCTAATGTGTAATATTATTATGGAGGTGATAAAACCATATATTATACTGAAGTGGAACTTTAGAGGAAAACCTAAAGTGACTATTACCCTAGAACTCACAAACATACAATTTTCCTGGGAAAATGATTGAAATAAAAGTGATGAGTATCCATGTTTATAGATAGTATACGAAGTTTAAAGAAAATTGTTGGTGCCGATTTCGAGAAAATTACGAAATACCGAAGCAAAAAAAAAAAAAAACATTCAGTAAAGTGCCACTTCATGAAGTTGGAGCTCCTTGCCAATTTAGACAGACCAATTTCTCAAAATCACTTTTTAATACTTACTGCGCAGTTGTGAAGGAAACTGGTCTGTCTGAAGCTACAGGGCTGTACAAAGGAAAATCTATAATTTTAAGAGGTAAGAACACTGCTTTCCATGTAGAGATCATTGGTACACTGAATGATGCTGTATGATGGAAGACTGGCAGAGAGAAGTTAAAGAGATGCACTAAAGGCTTTGAATAAGCCGTAATTGAGATCTAAGTTAGTGGGTGAATATAGGAGAAGACTTGATGGCTTTGCTCAGAGGAGCAGGATAGAGCTCTTATGGGTACCTTTCTGGGTACAGAGGGTCGAATTGGCTAAACTGGGATCTCCGAGCCAGCAGTGGCCGTCACTAAGCAATTTTGCAACAGGGATGGCAAAAAATGGAGGAATAGAAACTGGAGAAACCCTGGAGGGACACGGAAGTGTCTACGCTAGGGTAAGCCAGTCATGTACACAAAATCGACAGAATGTAGTATAGTCCTCTGTGTCAGATAGAGTCAGAGAAAACGGGTGTACCACTACCTAGGTCGGTGACCTCGTTTCACTAATACGAGATGCCGCAGACTTGAGAAAGCAAGAGAATGCTTGGGGGAGTTGGTGATTAAAGATATCTTAAGATATTGCAGTTAGACCGGTCGATTGCTGAGGAAGGCATCTTAGAAGCGATTTTTTGTGTGGAGGGGGATGAACCATGAACCATATTGGTTTAGGTGGCACGCCTAATAATACTCAGTGAGACCTCAAAATATGTATTTCCAATGAATTGTGAAAGGTGAATTGTGTCACTGAGTGAGAATATTCGAACCATTATCTAAGTTTAGAAGTCCACGGAAAATTACTGTACTTACCTCTTTAGTTTCCTGAAGATACTCATCATGAAGAGTCCTACCAACAATATGATGACTATGAACACTCCGGCGACAATCATGTGGAAGTAGTTCATATTGATCGGCTCGCTTTCTTCAAGCTCTGAACACAAAAGGATGTAATTATCATTAAAGTGCATTTAACATATTATCTATTATTTTTTTTTTACAAGAGTCTTCATAGGTAGTTGCCACTTGTACAATTTGGAATACAGGAAATTAAAGGATGTGGATCATAGATATATAATTCATAAATATATATAAAAACTCACCATCGACTACAGTCAAGTAGGCACTGGAATAGGTTAGGCCAAGGCTGTTTCCTGCCACACATGTGTACCAACCTTCATCATCGTATGTAACATTGTTTAATGTTAATACTTCCGGATTTTCTGCGTTTACCTAATTAAAATGCAATATTTGAATATAAATAAATAAATAAAAATATATCGGAATCTGAAATCAAAATTCAAGAAGTTACTACGTGCTTACAATATCAAAAAGTAAAATCCATTAACCAATTTTTTTTGTCAAACTTTAATAGAAGAAGCATGCAAAATATATGCATAAAACCAAAAGCGCATGCAGCAACATAAAATTTTAAATTATATTTTTATAATCTTGAATTTATGGAGAAAATTTTGGTAGTTCTGGCCAACTAAAAAAAAAAAAATTGCAGCTATTCCTAAATTCCCAATCACACTCCATTGTACCACTATCTTCCATTTCTCCCACTCTTTAAGGTCAAGCCCAGATTGTTTCATTTGATGAAAATAATACAAAAAAAAAAAAAACTACGAGGGTCATTCAATAAGTAACGAGACAAATCGCCGTGGCTCAGAAACGGTTTGTTTATTCAATACAAAAATTTCAGTGCGTCAAGTTGGCATCTTTGTTCGTAGTTTCTCATCAGTTGTTCGAGAGTATTTGGTAAGCAGAACCAAAAATGTATACAGTTAACATTGGCAAGTCCGCTCGAGCATTGCACCTCGGAAGGACAACGCTCAGTGATTAGATTTTTAGTTGCAGAGGGTATCAAAGTAGTGAAATCCACAAAAGAATGTAAAAGTGGAATAATTGTTTGAACCGTTCGAACGTTTACAAATGGGTAGAACAGTTTAGAAGTGTCTGTGAGGTGAGGTTCAACGAAGTGGAGACCGGTTGAAGTTGCAACTTCCTCCCTCGAATCTTGCGTTAACGCGTTAATTCAGGACAACCGGTGTATTACTATTGAACTGATAGCTGAAGAAGTGCACGCGAGTGCTGGAACTGTGCATAACATTATTCAGAATAAGCTGCAGTACAAGAAAATTTGTGCGAGATGGGTTCCAAGACAACTTACGGACGCCCACAAAGAAACCAGTTTTCAAATCAGTCAACAGTTGAAAGAACGATGTTTAATTAAAAAAGAATTTTTCAGTAGAATTTAACATGTGATGAAATATGGATACACTATTTTGAGCCGGTGTCTAAGCGTCAAAGCCTTGAGTGGAAGCATACGGGTTCTCCCACTCGAAAGAAATTCAAGACCCAGCATTCTGCAGGAGTCAACCTTACAGTATTCTGGATTCGCAGGGGCCTATTTTTTATTGTGACTATTTCGAAGATCAACGAACCATCTACAGCCAGTATTACAGTGATATGCTGACAAACAAAGTAAGGCCTGCCATTCGAACGAAACGTCGTGGACTCTTGACTAAAAGCGTAATTTTGTTTCACGACAACGCGCGCCCTCACACGGCACAGTTAACTCAAGAAAAACACCTCACAAAATGGAGTGGGGGATCCTACCACATCCCCCTACACCTTGACCTCGCCCCATCGGATTTCCATTTGTTTGGACGCGTAAAAGAGGCTCTACGTGGGAAACTCAATCCAATGAAGAAGTTAAAAATCAGGTGCAAAAGTGGCTTCGAGATCAACCCAAAGAATTTTATGACAGAGGCATACACAAATTAGGAAAACGATGCACAATTGTCCCAAATGTTGCTGGGGCCTATGTTGAAAAGTAGCCAAAGTTTTGTATTGATTAAAGTAATCGTATTTGAGCTACAGCGATTTGTCTCGTTACTTATTGAATGATTCTCGTATCATTGACTAAAGATAAATTTGAGCATTTGAAACTAGATAGTAAAAGATTACAGTGGCCAACTGGCTAAGATGTTACACTGCCATCACGAACGTTGTAGGATCGAATCCCAGATAGTAATTTTTTTCCTTAATAAAACAAAAAATCACCCTAGTATTTTTTCTCATAAAATCACCGGTTATTTATTCAGCCGCATTGGTTACAACGAAAAACTTAAGAGGCGGCAATTCTGCAGACGGGATTTTTAAGTAGGGTAGGGTTTAAGTGGATTTGCCAAAATAGAAGTAAGCAGTGGAAATATTAGATGGTGGGGCAAAGTGGTGGGTTAGTTAAGCTAAATGACAGTAATTTTCTATTTGTATGCGCCAGAATCACCAATTTTCACTTACTAAACTTACTTTGTTCCCTCTATATTAGGCTAATCATAAGTCTAAGAATTTTTAAGTAGTATATTTAAATATAATTATTAAAATAATATAACTGTAATTATTAATAGTTAATAATATTATAACTGTAATACTGAACTGACATACCTTTACTGTTCAAGTAAACTACTAGTTCTCATAAAGTGATTTTGTCTAAATTTTAATATGACCAAGATATATACTAGAATAGGCTAAATACTAAGTTCATTAATGTACTGCAAACTATATAATAGAGTTGTGTGCAGTTCTGTGAACTGACAGACCTAAACTGCTTAAGTAAACTACTAGTCTCTTGAAGTGATTTTGGTCCGGAATTTCTCGACCAATACATACTAGAATCAAGATAAATTCATAAAGATGCATTGAAATACTGCGTTATAATACAGTTGTGAAAAGCTTTGAACTGATAAACCTGCAAGTTAGTTCAAGTAAGGTACTAGTTCTTATTAGCAGTCGAAAACACATACAAAACTACAAAAATAAATAAATAAACTATTTGTTCTGTAAAGTAATTTTCAACCTTATTTCATTTGTTCCCAATTTTTTTTGTGGCACTACCGTCTTCAAAATTCTTGCTTTGAGAAACTGACAAAATTTACTTTCCCTTGAGTACCAGGACATGAGATGGAAATAAAAAAGATGCAGCTAGGCGCTTTTATGGGCCAGAATCACAGGTAGGCGATAAATGAGACTTACGATTGTGATGATCATATTCCGAGAGTGTAGCTCTTGGCCCTACACTCAGCCCTACAGTCTCCTCCAGGGGTCCACCACCTATCCGTGTATCTCACAATCGCACGTTTATCTAAATAACAGACAGAGCGGATTCACTGCTTCATTATCTTCTGATACTTAGGAGCTTCGTGGATTTTTTTTAAGAAACTGTATTTCTTAATCATTCCATGTTTAAGGGAGTTCCAGAGGGGTGGAGCCATCAGTCAGTGATATCCACCAACCTGGTATCAATGCACCCTTCTTAGGATGTGGATACACCTCAACTAGAACCGTTCCGTCATAAAATTTCTGGGAGATCAGGGGTGTCCAATCTTTTGGCTTATCTGGGCCACATTGAAAGAAGAAGAACTGTCTTGGACCACACATGAAATACGAACGATAAGTTAGTTGATGAGCAAATATCATTTTCCTGATATCCAGTGCTATATTTTTCAATTCATAGTGGTAGGGAAACCGTTTAAGATAAAGATTGTTTAGATAAAAATATCTATTTGCGATTAGTGCTAAAAAAAAGTTTACTTAACTAAGTAATAGATCTTGCTATAAAAATAAAAGTGGGCAGCATAAAACTAGTGGTATAGCTGACATTATATTTGAGAAATACAGTTCGATGGAAGTACTCTCAAGTCTCAGTGAAACTCATGTGTTTTTCAAATCTCAGTGAGTTTTCAAGATGCTCTAGAGATATTTTGGTACTAATTTTACTTTTCGTTTACTTCATCCTTGAAGAATAGTTGCTCACATATGTTGATGTTGCCAAAAAGCGAAGACATGAGTAAATAAGGCAAGATTGTGAGGCGAGGGATATTAATCTCTGGGAGGATAGAAGTTATAAAGCCCAGTCTTTAAATTAAATGTCAGATTGCAACTCTTGTTATTCTATTCGAAAACTGACAGGTAACATCTAGATATCTTAAACTGGCGTGTTTCCTATTGTTGAAAACGTAAATAATAACCAACCGCCCAACCGAGATATTTCCCCTCGCTCCTTGGCGACAAAGGCACCTCAAACATATCTGAATACTATTAAAAAACAATAGTAATTTATTTATTTATTTATAAACCGATGTAATAATATTGTAACGTTTTTCCCTTGGAACTAGCTACTGCAACTAGCTTCTAAGTGGGTTCGTTTAGATAAAACACTCTAAACTTCAATAAGAAACACAATAAATTACAAAGCACTTAATAATATTTAATACACAGTTTAAAACCAACAAAAGTTCTCTAATTTCACTTTTTTATACACTTTTTACAAACGCGCACTCCGTTTGTAACAAGACTGACTCTCTGCAAAACTCTCCGACTCAAGCTGTTGTTCCACTATTTATACCGGTGGAGAAGGGTCTGGAAGCTCTTTCTCTTTCTTCGAATCTTCTAGAAAGAGCTAGAGCGCCCCGCTAACGCTTTCTAGTGGCCACTAGGAGAACTTGAGGTACCTGCTTCCTCTTCTAGATGGCATCAGTGGCTGCGTTACAATATTTTAAAATATAAATATTTATGTACATTAGTTTAAAATTGTTTGTTGGGCGCAGGTTGGACACTCCTGCTTTACATGGTAGGAGGGTATCTTCAGTTAGGCGCCCCACTAGAGGGAGCATGTAGATCTTCAATTTCGCACTGTACCTCCCTCAAAAAAAAAGAGTAAAATTTAAAAAAGCAAACCAAACTACAAAATTTAGTAGAATTAAACAAAATGCTTGGAAGTTGGATTAATAAATACTGCAAAATATAAATTTATTTAACATCACATTGTTAGCACATGCAAATAATACACTCTTTTAAATGCATTTTTCTTAATTGTATGAAATACCTTCACCACGTTAGGTGTATCAGTACTATTTGTATAGCCCTTAAACCATTTGATGTGTGGATGCAGATCAGATAGAACTTTGCAGTTAAATTGACCAGTTGTCCCCACACGTAAGGTTAAATTTTTGGGTGGTTCTGTCCATATTGGTCTGTGATTCATACGCTCTATAAAAATATTATTCTTCAGATAAATACAACTTTGTGACACGTGCATGTCTTGTGTAATATATGTGGGAAGAAAATAGTAGGGTTGTTATAAAAGTTTTTATGCACAAAAACAGTTTTATTTAAAAGTAAATAAATATAAGAACCGCTTACATTAATCTCATTGTTTTTGGGTTCGTTACGACCCGCTGTTATTCAATGTTGTAAATTGGATTTGAGGATCGGTCATACAAAAGAACTCTTGTATGACCGATCCTCAAAATCCAATTACAACATAATCTCATTCTTCAAAATATAAATCTGCATTTTGACCGACTAAGAAAATGAGCCATAAAACGGGGAAAAAACAAATCTTATCATTATTTTTCATAAAAAAAAGAATCTAAATGCTTTTTTTTATTGATTCTTCAGAAGTGAATAATTTTCTGTTTAAATGATTTTGTAATGAGCATCTGATGATGCAAGATTAGGGGAATAGGGAGGATGAATAAGGGTGTCAGTTAAGGTCTTTTGAGTTTCTTCCTAATTTGCCAATATTTGTGAGCTCTGGCATTATTGTTTAGATTAGCTAAAGCAGGTCTTCTTTTTTGAATTACCGACTTCATTCATCTAACTGACGACAATATTTAATAGAATTAATAGGTTCATTGTTGCGAAGCAGTTTGTAGAAGATAACATCCCGCAATTTACATCAAGTTGTGCATAACTTTTTATTAGCGTGCAAACCAGGCTTTGCACGTTGATTGACTAAGTCCAGTTCCTAATGACGAGCTTTTTGTTTTCAATACGTTATTATATTGTATCCAATTTTTCATCTCCCATAAAAAGGCGATCCAAAAATGGATCACGATTTAGTCGTGATGTGTACGGATGTCAAGCAGCGACCCGGGATATTTTGTTTTCTTCGCTTAGAAGGTGTGGGGTGGATCCAATCATCAAGCTTGCAAACATGTCAAGAGACATTTTCCGTGATAGCCTGCTTCTTTCTGTGGTCATCGACAGTTTTCGGGCGTTCGCCCATCTTCAGGATGCGTTTGTCAAACAGTGTGATAACACAGGCTTGCACAGAGCAAATTCAGTTTACACACTTTGGAAGGTGTAAACTGAATTTGCTCTGTGCAATCTGTGTTCTCACAATGTTTGACAACGCACACTCCAAAGTGTGTAAACTGAATTTGCTCTGTGCAAGTCTGTGTTATCACACTGTTTGAAAACGCATCCTGAAGATGGGCGAACACCCTAAATCTGTTGATGACCACAAAAAGAAGCAGGCTATCACAGAAAATGTCTCTGATGCTTTCCAGCTCTGCGGAACCAACCACCACAACAACTTGCAAACATATTTCAACAGCCATCTTCTGAGTTGTCATTTGAGGATTTTCGGTGAACAAATGTTGAATAAACCTAACACATCAACCTAAATTTTGCAAACCACAGTTTCACTGTAATTTCTGAAGGAAAATCCCCCCGCCTCCCATATTTTTATATATAGTCGGCTCATTTGAACCTTTCCGAAACTCATACAGCTTGACATGTCTAAAATGAACGTTTTCGACTATTCATATTTTCAATTTTAAATCTTTCTGTAAAGGTGTTGAAATTCAACTGAATTAGTTCCAAAGTTCCTCTATGCCATCATTATTTTTTGTATCCTATGCTTGCCGGTGAAATGCGACTTCGGCCATCCGGCGACGCGTAGCCCAATACGCCATCGATTTTGCTTTCTTCTCAACTTGTATTTCTAAAGATTCTCTTATATTTTGTAGTGAGATGCAGATATTGAGATGATCCGCGTCCATGACATCGTCTCCAATATGCATGTCGGGTTATCCTGGAGGTGGTTGTGGAGATAGTGACCTGTGATTAACCTAAAATAAGCAGTACCTCTCTTCTTGGAAGAACCATAGGTATGCGATTGGTCTGATCTTTTAAGATCTCCCATCGCTTTCTAAGCTAACTTAGCTTGTTCGGTCCGCCAGCATGTAATGATTATCGTTTTAATTTCTTTTGTTGCCGTGCGGTATTCTTGCTTTTCGTCGCAAATGTATCAGAAGTTCAGGCGTTATTGCATCTGGTCCAGGCGCTTCTTTTCTTCTTACATATTGCAAGGTTGTGTTTAACTCAGTCAGTGAAATCTCCGTGAAACGTTTGCCATCTTCTTTCTCAGATCTATAGTTGCTTACATTAGCATATTTGCAGAAATAATTGGCAATATCCATTTCATGTGTGAGCAGTTTGTCACCGGCTTTCATGGGTATATTTTTGGGTCTCTTTCGTTGTTTAGTTAGGAGATGAGTTTTGTCATCTGCCCTCTGACATCATGTTTTTGTTTTTATGGAAGGGATTAATTGTGTTTATATTATTAGTAAACGTTTAAAAAGGGTAAAAAGTGTTTAAAAAACTATTAAAACCTCGCATTTTTTTGCAGTGATCATATATATCCGTATAAACAAATAGGATTTCTTATCTGACTTTAAAGTGCTCATTGTTTTCATGTAGCAAAACTTTTGTATCAACCTGATATATTTTGGAATAACAGTCCATTCTGGGACTCCTTCTTCCTTTATGGTCCTGAAATGAGAACTGCTTTATTAATCGAAGACTCCTAATTAAAAAGGATTCTGAAGCACTGGTGTGAAAGATAGGACTTTTTCTGTGACAATTCTTACAAATTTTCTTAAAATTCGGAGTTTTTACTAACCTTGTGTACAATAATTGGTACTGATTGGCACTATAGAGGGAATCTTAGATGCTTTCGGGGCCATGTCTTCGGTTGAGACCGCGTCAGTGGTTGGTTGTAACTGATATCAACACAATTTTCTCAAAAATGGCTGAAACGATTTCTTTAAAGTTTGTATATCAACTATACAAATAAAGAGCTACAACTTTTAATTGAAACATTTTTCTGGGATAATTCATTTTAAGAAGATTTTTGGGTGAGTGGTGTGACATTAGGCTTCCCTCTAAAGTACCAATTTCAATATATTATACGATTTGGGCGTCTATGTAATATTAATAAGAATTTAATGTGTTGCCAAAATTCTTTCTTCTGAAATAATTAGAGAAACACACGTGAGTGATTCACACTTGGTTTTACATCTTTGTATAACCATTAAAGTGCCACTTTCACAGCAAATACCAAATTAAAAGACAATAAAAAATAATTAAGACTTCTTTCAATCAAAATCGGCTAAAAAAAAAATGAATTCCCTAGAAAAAAGATTATCTTTCGGGTCTTGATTTTAAACTTGATGGCTTAGCATTTAGAGGTTTCCAAGATAGAGGTTATATCATCCAGTAAAGCACTGCACCAAGGAAACTGGTATCAAGAAAAGTGCATAATTTATAATTAATTAAAAAAAACAAAAATAATAGGACATATAAAAAAATGACCGTTTTTTTAATAAAAATTCAATTTTTTTTTTTTCAAAATACAGCCATTGTTATTGATTTATTGTAAGCTATCTTTCTGTCAGCTGTTGGATCCCATTTCATTGGGTTTGGAATCAAAAAACTTCTGCAATCCAGTTTCAAAGTAGGTGAAATTATTAAATTTTCTCCTTCAAAGAAAATGTTCCATGGACCATTACAAAAAGAAAGTCGAATGGAGCTAAGTCTGGACTATCGGGTGGGTGTAAAAGAAGTTCAATGCCATCAAGTTCCTCAATATTTAATTTAGTCTGACGGAAGGTGTGTGGCCGAGCGTTATCTTGCTGCAACAAAACTTGGTTTGCAATTAACCAAAACTGGGGATAACGCTAGGCCGCTCATTTTTGAGTACATTTTATCTACTTGTTGGCAGTAAAGGTCGGAATTCATGGGTAGACAATAGGGAACGCATTCAATTACTCCTTCATAGTTTCAGAAAAACGTACAACATCGACTTTTTCTCAAGTTTCCCTCTTGCATCAATTGGCAATGTAGTTTGACCACGATCAACCACCTATCTCAGTATTTCGCCAGTAAATCTACTTCTCATCACATGTAGATGAGATCATTCTTTTGTAGCACAGATCAGATGGATTTTTTTATGAGAAGTTGGCAAGTATCCATTCTGCTGAGACAGAGATTTCTAAGACAGAGGTTATCCATCCAGCAGAGCACTGAACCAAGGAAACTGGTTTAAGTTCTTGCGGCACTAACCTACATCTCCTTGCTATCTTTCTCATAGCATGGATATAACGGCTAACGGTGTTTTAGACATTGCCAGTTCTGCAGCAAGTACAGTGGATTTAACTCGGACAGCTTCCCCTCATCAATGTCTCAAGTTAGCCGCCCTGAACCTGTCTTTTTTCTTAAGGTCGTACCACCACTATTAAAGTTTTAAAAACAACGTCGGGTTGGGTTTTAAAGTTCATGGAAATCTGTAGTTAGAAAAACTGTCATTTTTTTTTTATACACCCTATTATAATATATGTAAGTTTTTAACCATCTGCCCTCACATAGAATTAAGTAATCCCAAGTGCACCTGGAGAACAGCACCACCAATACATGCATTTTTTCCGCATTATTTAATATTGGGTTGTTGCAAAATAAGTGACCATATAGAGCAGTTAGAGAAACTGGAGTTCCAAATATATTAAACATCAATTTGTTTATGATTTTCAAAACTTATGAGGTGATTAAGAAATGGGGGTTCGAGAGAGGTTATAAAAATCAGCATTAGCAGCACGGGGGAGAATAGCTTAGGGGGCTAATGGTGGAAAGTAATGGCATAATTCGTTGTATCTCTCATGATGGCTTCACACAGAAGGAAACCGGTTTGTCTGGAGCCGGAATATGGCTACATAGAATGGTCCGAGCATTGGGGGTAGGACACTGTTTTTTCAGATCTCGCTCAGAACAGCAAAATGGAACTTTTACTGGGTACCCGGACTTGCGGGTATAGAGGGTGGACGAGTTGACCAAGGCGGAATCCTCATCACCGTTTTGTGGCCCCAGACCTGTATAATAGATAGATAGATTCTGTAAGGATTTGCTATTACTGAGGGAAACTTCTAGACACCTCCATGGGGGAAGAGTCTTATTGGCTTAGGGTCCGGTGCTTCTGGTGACCCAGCCATAATAATAATAATTTTTATCACTTTCTGCAAATTTTTGGCCAATTATTTCCCAGCTTGGAAACAACTGACAGCACAACCGTCAGTAAGATCTTAACGGTTCTTCTATATAGCCTCTTGATTTGTACAGTTTGTGTACTGTTAAGTACTGTGTAAAGGGCTGGAAAAAAATGTGGTAATTACTCCAGTGGTGGAAAGGTGGAATGGCTCAGGGGAAAACTTTAAAGGTAGCTTGGCTCAATTTTAGGGGTCCTCACTTTTTTTGCTAGATCGAAGCAGTATGGCACTTTATTTAACCATTGCTCCATCCTTTGCCTAACGTTTTGGTGTGCAAAGCATCTGCTAAATTGTCTACAATCAACACTTTTACTAGCTGGAGAGGATAACTCCTTGCATACACCATCAAACTCTGCCATCTCCATCTTAGGATGAGGAATTTTCTTACTTAATATTCCACATGAGTTTAAATCCAAGAATTAAGCCCTAGAGGGGTATACGCTATTGGCCAATGATTGCTCCGTATACCCTATCCAGGCTTATGTTGGCCATTTCCCTGACCAATTTGCGTTTGTATTTTGGATTCCATTATTTTGTTTCCGATGTTCTTTATGAAATAATCATTCATGGCCCTTTTGACTTGCAAGGTCTACAAGGCTGAAATATTCTGAGCCGGGAACTCTTTCGAAGACCAATGACGGGAAGTCTTTCGCTATTAAAGTGTGTCCCTAAACTGCCGATTCTGTTAGATTCAGCAGCTATAGAGAGCCAAGTTTTATCAAGGAAAATCCATTTAAGTAATTGCTGAACAAAGTTGCTGTGCAATCAAGAGCAGTTGTACATATATGGCACTGGACACTGTTCAGACTGTTCAACAGTTCAACAATATGTCGATTTATAATTAAACACTGAATAAACAGAATCAATAAACAAAAAAAGCCAATTTATCTTGCATCACCCAATAACATATATACATGCAATTCCCCATGGTTTTTGATTTTGGTTAATTTTGCGTTTGTTTGTTGCACTTTTTCTTTTTCTTTTTTGTTGATACTGAATGAAACCAAAAATTGAAACCAGCCTTTGTAAATAATGCTTTATGATAAAAACTCAAAAATATAAAAATCGCAAGAAGCAAACTTGATATTCCATTTAGATACCACCATTGTATCCGAACGCGAAGGCTTGAATAAGTGCGCGACTTTACTTTTATTTTTTTTAAAGTCGAAACGTTTTTAAATTAGGAGTTTCTAATTGAAAATCGTTTCGGAAAATCGTCAAGAAAATATTTGTGGAGGTGGTGGTGGGAAAAGCAGGGCACTGACCCGAAGGCGGTGCCCTAAGTTTACTCCTAACTAACTTAGTGAATGGAAAAAAATCAGTGTGGGGCCTCAGAATGCGGTGCCTTAATATTCTTCTACCACCTCTCTTGGTGAATGTAACAAAAAAACTAAGGGGCCAAAGGAGGCTGTGCCCTAAGTTTTCCCCCACCAGCTCTACTTGAGCATACTGTCTAAAGCTGAGAAATATTGAACAGTTTTTGGGTGTTTGGTTAGCAGGATCCAAATATATATGAACAAATAGGCATTACTTACTCATATTTTCGTGACGTTTTTCAATAACGATTTTCATTTATATAAGGCTAGCCCAAAAACGCCTTCCACGCTGAAGACATTTACACTATATGGGGATAATTATCGAAGAACCTTTGTGTAGATTATGTCCGGAGGAGGAGGACACAGCCTCGCGCTTGCAGTTCGACTATGTTGCAATCGCTAAATTACGCTATGAGACCTTTGGCACATTGAAACCAGAAGAGGTAATGTCGCAAAAAGCGCTAGTAGGGAAAGCCCTCAACCTCATGAAGAAGGGAAGTTTCTTGTATTAGATCCATAGGGACAGGCACAGTAAACCTCCAATCGGCTACAGGTGCTTGGGGAATGAGACCCACCCCATGTTCTAATCTGATCTAATCTATAACAGTCCGTACAAATCGGACAATAACTCGAAACAAACATCCCGAAAAAAATGAAACCCTGCTCTGAGGCATGAGAGAGATCCGTTAAACAAATATCAATCTCTCAGTATTAGCCTTACCCAATGAATGAATATCTTAGACGGTCGACCCACTCAATGAGCTCATCCTTGGATGTGCCCAAAGACACACATTGTGACCAATGAAGGGAAGAGAGGTGCCTAATTTATTTGGCCAACCTATCTACCTCCTAATTCACAAGATTCTCCATATTGTTATTATTATTATTGATCTGTAGGATGAGTCCAAACCCTGAGCTGTCTTAAGTCCCACAGGGCCCATATAGCCCAAAGCATAACAACAACAAACCGGGTCTAGGACAAAAATCCAGACCCGGGTCTAACTCATCGCACTCCGAACAAATCAAACCTTAAAGGAAATTAGTTTAAGCTCTTCCACAGACATCCTGTTCCAATTAAAGGTCTTGAACCGAATTTCCTCACAACCCAAGCAATACAGATGGATGGGTGTTTCTTTCTCTGTCTCTACAAAAGTGGTCCCGGGCATGAACGTAGCGATATTCCCTCAAACCACAATGTCCTTGTAAGGGATCCAAGTCCGTACACATCAACCATCTCACTAACAGCCCTGTCCGGACCCCCGACGAGCATTTTACACTGCTGACAACCCACTGAGCTCATCCATAAGGATGAATGCTGTAAAACTATCCATGACTGGAAACTTGACAGACATGTGCCTTAAAGACCTCCCAACAGAGGCTCGGGACCAATGAAAGGGAGAGAGGCGCCTAATTGGGCAAACCTATCCACCTCCTCATTCCCAAAAATTCCCATATGACCTGGCATCCAGCCTAGAAGCACATCTTTCAAAGAAGAAAGCTCTCCCAGACTTTTAGTACATTCTAGTACCAACCTGGAAGTGAAGACACTTTCAGCAAGCAATTCTTCATGTTACTTGGTACCTAGGCTAGAATTTCATCCATACAGGAAGAACGTAAGTACTACAATAAAAGAACTGTAGCTTTCGGAGGTATGGCCATTGTTTTCCAAACTGAGATCATTGGTATCATTGAATGCGCTGGATCTTGAAAGACAGTAAGAGAGAAGTTAAAAAGCTGATGATTTTATCTGTTAGTAAAGCTTCGCTAAAAGCTTTGGTCTCATGGGACCTCGAAACTCATATTTCCGGTGAAAACTCGGATATCGGAAATTTGACACGATTACAATGCTCCCTATTAACAACAGTAAGAAGAAAGAAACATTTAAAATCCATGACTTTTTTTAGCAACAGAGTTTCGATTTTGTTTTTTTCTACAGGAAGATTGTAAACATTCTATTTTACAAAGACCAGTTTCTTTTTTCAATTAATTTTTTTTTTCTTCTTTCTTATTTTTGGTTTCAAATACCTTGAGTTGCGTTCCATTTGGTGGTTCACCATCATTGTTAGAAAGTGTATGCACTTTGAGCCATTGAATATGTGGCTCTAAATCAGAATATAATTGGCATTCTAAAAAAACTGTTGAATTAACTAGCGCAGTTTTGTTGTGTGGAAATCCTTCCAAAATGTAAGGTTTGTGAGGAAATCTCTCTGATCCAAAACAATAAATATATCAAAATGAATAATATATAAATAAGTTTTTTATTTTTGCAAATGGAAGTGCATGATCAAATTTCTGGCATTTCATTTTTGGTTTTGCTGGAATTCAAATCTCTTGAGATATATATTTTTTTAGAATGGATTTGCTAGAATTATTGTGTGAGATACTTTGAAAACGCTTTATTCGGGCCCAAAATCATAACGATGCAAACACTATTTCCCATCATGCACCTACATATGCATCAAATAGTTCACTACACTATGCGAACAAATACTTACATCTGATAAGAAGTATAGCAATTATGTCAACTTTTCGAAATTAAGTTTTTGGAAATGATATGTAGCTGGGGGTTCTGGGTGAATGTAGCGTTATGCTTCCCTCTAAAGTACCACTTCAGTATAACATATGGTTTTACCACCTATATTAAGATAAGTCCCAAGCATTGGTAGAATTCCCAATGGAGAATGCGACTTTATAGAATAAGTTTTTAAGATCTTTTGAAATTTTCTTTTACTCTAAAGGTTCATTGCACAAATTAAAACGTATCATTTTTATTTGTAATATTTTCCAAAATAATGATTTTTGAGAAGTTTTTTGTGGTTCATGTCAGGATATGAAAATGTTTACTTTTGTTTTATCTTTGAGGAAATTCCGTTGCATTTATTTGTTCGCACAGTGCTATATACAAGTGTCTACATTGTTTAAGGTACATTAAATAATAAATTTAAATATGGTGCTATTACCTTGCACTATGAGCTTGTAAGTGAAATTAGTGCATCCATATTCGTTACATACTAGACATGTATAATTGCCAGAATCTGAAGTCACCAAATCTTCGAACAACATGGAGTGTTTATTGTACCTAATTGAACCTAAATTACGTTTTGGTGCTGCTCCGTTTTTGTACCATGTGATATTTGGCAATGGATTTCCTGCACAAGAAAAGACAAACTAGAATTTTATTTTTCCAGCTTTAAGTTTCGCCATTTTAACTGAGACTTTGCTTTAGGGTATTGTTAGTTTGATGAGTTATATGAGACTAACACATGGTTCTTATGTTATCATGTCTGTTATGGCTGTACATTGGGTACATATTGTCTCCAATCATGCTGACAATAGGATCTGGGTGGACATTGTGTCTATGTCTGGCCAAGGAACTAATATGCTTCCAATGTTCATTGTTATTAGCCTATATGCGTTGGCCCTTGCCTCTGCTTGTATAAGAAGGTTCTAAATGCAGGCACTTCGGGCTATTATAGATCTTAAGATGAATAGACCGAGTCTGGTCAGCTTGTAAGCAACATGGAAGACTGGCTAAGACTCCAACATTTTTGTTAACAAAACCTAATGTCTTACATAATTATATAAAACCACCCAGTATGTTTTAATCATGGTGTAATCAAGAGTTAATATATAAATATTACAATTTACGAACAAACCTGTTGATGCACATTTTAATCTCAACATGTGTCCAGCTGGTTTCACAATAATCTTGTGCATACGTTCTGGTCTTGTAAATTTTGGTTTGAACTTCGCGTATATATCTGAAAATAATAAAGCAAAGTATAAAAATCTGGTGCGAAACTCCACTGAAAACGACTTTCTCTTACTCCTTGTAATACAATTATATATAAAATAACAAATTTACTTTAAACTCAAATTTTACATATTTGTCCTAACATAAATATAGAGGTGATGGGGAACCAGGTAGAAAAGTGATGATTATATTATTGCCCAGTAGACCGCTCTAAGACAGTGAACCAACAACACATAACATTTGAAATTAACGCTCAAAATTCCCCACAACTATCCAAAATATTTTTTTTTTTTTTGAAGAATGCTTCAAATAAAATTAATACGTTTTTATCAGTTAAGTGAGCAAACCAAGTTTAATGAAAATCGATATAGTCGTTTACGAGAAAATTTCATAAAGTTCAAAAACCCAAATTTGAAATTCTTTCCATGCTTTTAATGTATATTTATATTTTGTAGGTGGTAAAACCATATATTATACTAAAGTGGTACTTTAGAGGAAAGCATAACGCTACTGTTCCCCCAGAACCCCCAAAAAATAAATTTGCCCGGTAAAATATTATAAATAAAAGTGATAGGTACTTATGTGTGTAGATAGTACACGGTTTAAAAAAAATCGTTGGAGCCATTTTTGAGAGAAATTAAAAAAAACTAAAAAAAAAAAAAATTCAGTAAAATCGTACTTCCGGTTAATGGATTTTGCCCGAAATCTTTGTGCCTTATGTAGTGGTATCCTTGGGCGCACCCACGGGAAGTCCTGCCTTTCCGTCCGCCCCTCTCCTACTGGTAGAACTGCAAGGGCAGCCTGCAACACCTCCATCTCTCTTTCCAGGCCCCCTGTCCTGCTTTTGGCAGATTTGCCTTCATAGAGAAGACTCTTGGGCCTTTGGCGGATTCTCCTCCGTCTCCATCGCCTTGGCCTCTTCTGAGCCCTTACTTTTTGGGAGCTTGTGCCTGCAATTCACTCGCCCCCAAACAAAAAATGGGGACATATCTGGCCTTTTCATTTCTGCCAATGACCCCTTTTCCATGGAAAAAGCAACTGAATGTCGTTTAGAGGCATCGGAACCCTTATCGGGCCTCAAACGTTCTGCGGCGTCGCAAGATGCCTCAGGAGTGCATCCATTAGGACCTGAATGCACGATCGATCAAGAGAATGGTGGGCTAAAAACCCCAGTCCCTGGATACTCGCCTTGCTACTCCATCTAGGCCGGGTGGCCATAAGGATAGCAGTAGGCGTTCTCACTGGCCATTGCAGACTTAATAAGCACATGCACCGCGGGAGCCTGGCAACGAATAGCCTGTGTAGGTTTTGTCAGGTAGAAGAGGAAACAGCATTGCACGTTCGTGTCAGTGCGAAGGGCTTGTATGGCTGAGGTTTCGCCTCTTTGGGGAGGAGAAGCTGACGCCTGCAAGCCTCAGCCAGGGGCTCCTCTCGGGTCTATTATGTTTATTAAGGCAAACAGGATTCGAGAGGGTGCCCTGATGGGAGGTGCTCTTTACCGACCACCTAGGAGCCTCCCCAGATGCCAAAGATCAAATAAAGGACAGGACTGGAAGAGGTCTCAAACTTAGGGGGTGCCACAATAGACCCTTGGGGGTCGCGGAGGCTGAGGCTGAAGAGCCAATCCCCCTAGAATCTAACCTAATCTATGTAGTGGTAGGACCTAAATGTTATACCAAGTTTGAGCTTGCTGCGACTTATCGGTTTTGAGATATCCTGTTAAAACACACACTCACACATATATACAGACCATTCGCTAAAAACAGTTTTTCGTATTCAGGGGACTTCCAAAACATGAATTTCCGGTAAAAATTCAATTTCGAAAATCAACTTACCATCAATTTGCAACCATGCACTTGCACTACTAATTCCCTCAGAGGTTTCCACTAAACAGGTATACCATCCTTGATCCTCGGTTTTCACATCATGCAACTGAAGAACTTCTGAATCGGATTCAATCAAATTCGTCTGTAATGATCAGAGTAAACAATTTTTTTTTTATGAATGGAATCTCTAAGGACAAAATTAAACAAAGAAAAAAAACACAAAATAATCTGGTGTGAAACACTCATTCGACATTCTTACAGTAATTTACTTAGGGTATTTTATCCGTCGTAGCATGCATGGCAGGCCTGGAGCTGCGGCTCCTTTGAGACAGGTGATCACTTGGCAGCATCTCTTGGTGAATGGACCACTGTTTTCCAGGCTTGGTTTATACTAATCTTTGTAGTATTTTGGATGAGAGGTTATGTAACACTAACGTAAAAGCAGTTTGTATCTGATCGGACAGTCAAGCTGCGTTGAAGGCTTCCAGCTTGGTATCAGACTGTTCAACAAGACTGGAAGAGCTTTCTTCTTTGAAAGATGTGCTCCTAGTCTGGGTACCATGTCATAAGGGAATTATTGGGAATGAGGAGATGAACAGGTTTGCCAAATTAGGCAACTGGTTGGATCCCTTATTGGACATTGCGGTTTAAGAAAAACACACCTCTATGTAATTGGGCTCGTGCATTTGTAGAGTCT